>SNQJ01S0027280.1:0-62014 GCA_010110895.2 Picea sitchensis | reverse complement strand
GTTGAGCCAATAATTGAAGATTCTCCATATTTAGAATCAGATAAGGAATCAGGGGAGAGACCATCTGCTGATACAGAAGAAATTGACCAACCTATTATAGAATCAGCAGACCCACCATTCCCTGAAAGACTGAAAATCACCAAGCCTATGGAATTACCATCTTTCAATCTCCTATGAGAATTGAAAAATCTTCACATTAATATTCCACTACTGCAAGCGATAAGGGATATCCCTATTTATGCCAAGACTGTGAGGGACCTCTGTATCAGGAAACCTGGACGAAAACCTAAAGATCCCCTCACAGTGCATGTAGTGGGGGATTTGTCTAAGATGATGTTAGGAAAAACTCCACCTATTAAATATGGCGACCCAGGATACCCTACAGTAACTGTTAAAATTGGACAGACATCTATTCCACATGTACTAGTTGACTTAGGGGAAGCAATTAACATCATGCCAATAGAAACTACGCAGTTGCTGCAACTCAGAACACAAATCCGACCTACCCCTACTGTTCTAGAACTAACTGATCGCTCTACCATCAGACCAGAAGGAGTAATCGATGATTTAGTCATTTCAGTGGACTCATGGGAGTATCCTGYTGATTTTGTCATTTTTCAACCCAAATCCCGTCTGGGAGGCCATCCTCTAATTCTGGGATGACCATGGTTAGCTACAGTTGATGCTTTCATTGGTTGCAAATCTGGTTCCATGACCATCTCTGATGGTTATGACACAAAAAAACTTACCCTGTATCCTCATGCTACACCTAGTGCAGAACCTGAAAATTCTCTATGGATGGACATTGAGGATGGAAGTGCTCTGCCTATGCTAACTATAGGAAAGGCCCTGAGTTTCAAAGACGAGACGGAGGATGAGTTAATCAACTGCTTTATTTGTGACCCCTCTGTTTTTACACAGAACACGCACCACCGATTGATCAGAGTCTTTGACCCTATTGCCCAAGAAGAAATGAACTCGAAAATGTTCTCAGAAACCACTGACAATCAAATTGATTCAGCTGTAACAACAGCCGCTGTAACAGCGAACACTGTAACAGCAGATGATGAAAAAGCAACAGCTGAATTATTTCCTAGAGTCGATTCTAAGAGCGTCGTTGTGGAAGTCGAACCTGGAAAAACCTTGAACATCAATCCCGATCTCTATTGGTCGATTTCCATGTTGTTACACCTTCTTCCGATAAATTGGCCGATTTCCATGTTATTACACCTTCTTCCAATAAATTGGTCGATTTCCATGTTGTTACACCTAACTCCGCCATTTTTTCCGAAGAACCTGCTGATACACTAATTGTTGTTATTCTTTCTTGCCACTTCACTCTTTCTTTTCCTCATTTTTTCCGATGTTGATGCTCCAGCCCTCCAATATTTCCATGCCACAACACCACTGATTAGACAATACGGATGCTCTCTATCCGAAAGTACTGCTTCATAATGACTTGAATTCACATCCGGTGATTTCCAGTTGGCTAACTACAGTAAGGACTTCGTTTCTTCTCCAGTTGTCATTTATGTCATGATCCTTCATCATGTCAGCTATTCCACACAACTCAGATGGCGGTTGGATAGTGCGGTTACTCCGACAGGTCGTTATGTTACGGTAAGATATGAGGTACGTGATTAATCCTACGTGTTAAAGTAATGAAGATATAAAATCACGATTTCCTATTTTCTAACCGGTTGTCATAAATCGATGCACCTGGAGCCAATCCGCTTAGTCGGGGGGGGGGGACGTAAATCTAGCCATCCATACCGAATTTTATACACACTTCCACCACCTTTCCGCCCACACTTCTTTTTACTGAGACATTGTATTCTTTCTGCAAACCACGTTCGAGCTTGTTGCGTCTCTGATTTAGGTAATAGTTTCTCCTCCTACGTGCCTGTTAAACTCTCAAGAAACATCATGGGAGGATCAGTTGTGAGATATGAACCTGCAACTCTGGACATTTTGTTGCTACACCCAGAGGCCTACCAAATATTTCTCCAGGCCGACTGGATATCGTATTTTAAAAAGTTGAAGGGGTTTAATGAGGACGAGGTATTCGAGTTTAGTCAAAATATTACCGAAGGGTATTCAATGGTGAATGGGGTAAGGATTCCAGTGTCAGAAGAAAGCATTGCTGCTGTAACAGGGTTGCCAAGAACAAAAGACTGATGGTTTAACAGAAAAACACATCTTCTAGATGCACAGAAGGGTTTCCTCATCAACACTAAGCAAGTTCAGACCAAACGCAGAGGTGCAGATATCAATTCTTTACCAGAGCCATGGGGGAAAGTCGTAGAATTTCTTAAAAGGTACATTACCTACGAAGGTCGATACCAAGTTGTTTATTTTTCTAATTTCATCTTATTATCACATCTGCGACATCAAAAATTCATAAACATTCCTTATTTTCTCCTCCATTCATTGCATAACATGGATCATTTTGTAAAAAAATCCAAGAACCCCAAGAACTGCATTTCTAATCATAGACTCATCGGCCTATTAATTCATAGAGGTATGGGCATTTCCAATAACCCATTACCTATTGTAGCAGACCAGCCACATTCTGTACATACAGATATGATTGCACCAGTCCTTGAAAACGCAACACATGGACCTCTTCCTGAGCCTCTTCCCTCGGTTGCAACAGCAGTCAAAACCCCTACTGTCGTTGCCCGTAAGACGACTCAGAAAAGCAACCGCATAACCCGAATCCATCCTGGCACCAGCCAGACAAGCCTCGACGAAATTGCATTGCAACAGCCTATAGTTGTGGTCAAACAAACAGATAAATAGCCAACCACTCAACCAAGACATGCGTCACAGCACTTCGATGCAACACCTATCATTGAAAATCTACCCCCTGTCTCTAAAAATAAAACCCCTACTCCTATCTTTGGATCACCGAGAAAGAGAACAAGGTCAGCACGGTCCATTACGACACCTATCATTGACAAACTACCCCCTATATTTTCATTACCTAAAAAGCAGGCAAGGTCATCACGGTCCACTGTAACATCAAGTCTGCTTGCCTCCTCTGATGTTGCACCAACATTCACACAGAACCCTCCTATTGTTGCAACAATCGATCAAGCGCCTACTATCATTACCAGTGCATTTTATCAGAAAAGAAAATGTCCATTCAAGGGAAAACCTCGGAGAGTCCTTGAACAAATTGGATCAACAGAAAATCAGAGCCCTCTGGCTACTGTGACAAAGAATTCTATAGAGGTACGAATACCAGGTTTTACTTTATGCACAGAACTTCAGGAAACTATTCTCTCCTTTCAGAATGAATGTACTCAAATCGCAACAGAATCATCGGCTCCGCCTGATGATTCTGCGCATCACACGTCCATTGACGATGTCCAGATCATCACAGACCCTAGTATACCAGAATATCCTCCTTGTGTGGTTGAGGAAGAACTCCGCGTTCCTCCTCCAACAACGAAGAAGAAAACCCCTGCTTTCGTTTCTATTTTACCCAGGAGAAGAACCAGGTCCACCAGGTCTGTCGAAGCTGCAATTGGATGGAAAGATGTGGAATAGGCAATTCCTATTCTTCGTCCACTATCCTCTATGGTTGATACAGGGACAGTTCCACAAGAACCAACTTTCCATGTCGAGACTGTTCCACAATAACCAGTCCTGACAGACACAGCTGTTACACAAGAACCAGATATCCAGGTTAATACTTTTACACCAGAACCAGTTGCTCCATAGAGGATTGTCCCACCAAAGATAGTAATACAAGAACCAACTGTCCATGTCAAGACTGTTCCACAAGAACCAGTCCTGACAGACACAACTGTTACACAAGAACTAGCTACAGAGCATGTTGAGGATGTGCCACTTGCCCAGTTGTTTGCCCAAATAGAGAGAAAGATCAAGAATACAGAAAATTCCAGAATCGCTGCACTAATAACAGAGAATGATAACCTCAAAGCAGAGTTAAATACCCTGAAACAAGATGTGGAGGTTGCTCGACAGAAGAATCTAGAAGGGATAACCTTGGACATCCTATCACTGACAAAAGATGTTATGGACAGAAACAAAGAACTCATGTGCTTTGAGTGCGGAAACATTTACTTTGAGGCAGGATATGAGGTAGTCAAAGTTCCAGTCACTAAAGGACCAGCAACTGTCTCAGTCAAGACTGAACATGAACTTACTACTACACAAAAATCAGTAAAACAGAGGAGATCTCAACGTCATAAAACAGTTGTTGGTATACCAGAAGCTTTCAAACAAGAACCTCTATTTCCGTCATGAGTTGTTACTTGAGCAACTCAAACTGATTCTATTCTCAAAAATAAAGAAACTCAGACAGATTGTTGACACAACAGATTTTCTTTTGGACACAGCATTTTTCAATACTGGCACTTAGCAAATTCTCTTAGCAATTTTGCACTGCAGGAGACAGTTATCTACTTCAACTACAAATTAAGGTTTGAATGTGTTTTGCATGAGGACATGCAATGTCTTCAGTTGGGGGGCATGTTAGGACCCAGAAATGTCCCCTTTTCACTACATCTTTGCCCATTCAACCTTCTCATTCCTAAGCTAAATGACTATTATAATGAGTACTAAGACCCTTTCTCCTAAGGTATGAACTATTCATCTCGCTTTTATATTTTCATTTACTTAGCATGTTTGATTGGTAACGTTCACATATTTCACCCATGAAGTGATTTAACTAATGATCAAAATGCTTAGAACAACCACTTCGAGAAACTCGTTGTTGTTACAACTATGCGCCAATCTTGGAAGTTGTTACATGACTACTGCAACGGATGCCACCAACCCTGGAAGTTGTTACACGACTACTACAACAGAAGCCTGTCAATACTGGAAGTTGTTACAATAGACGTCACCAGTCCTGTTGTTATACGACTGTTGCAACACCTGTTGATTACATATGTTGGCTCACGATGTTGATCAAGGAGAGTTTTTAGATTTTGTATTAATGATATCAAATGAACAGCTTAAGAATCGTGGATTCTCAAGACTGTTTTGATTATGTTCTACTGAATGACTCTGACTTTAAATAGCAGAGCTTTGGTAATGAAAGAGAGTTTTTTTTACTGGAGAAAGAAAAGTAACGCTGATTGTACACATAAATTTTTGGCAATTGAATGAAAGAGTGGATTGAATTTCTTTAGAAGACTGTAACCTATTTCTTTGAGCGGATTCAGTGAGAAGGAAAGGGCCCACCTTCCTCACCGATTCCCTTCCGTTTTGAATTCTAGATTAGTTGTTTTAAATGCGAATGATTTAACTGTTAGACATTTCTAGAATACAACTGTTGTTACAGTTTAAGCTCCTTCTTGTTAGATGCGCATAAACTTGTCTCATGAGAATTAGAAGTCGATTGTTGAACATTGTTGGAGAACTGATTTCCCTTTTTCTGCATTAGGCTAAAATCTTGTTTCCAAGAAATAAAAGTGTGAAGTACCTTCTTGCAATAAGTAGATTTCCTTTCTGCAAATAGTATAGAGCTTCTTCCTGCAAAAGTAAATTAGAAATTTGGATTAGAGTAGGCAATCCGGGGTTCTTATACATTCATCAGTTTAGATTGCAACTATGATTTCAAATCTGTAGAACTCAGCTGTATCAGCACAACAATGTTATTGATAATGTTTGTTTTTGTTTAAAACTTCCCTACTACAATTAGATTAGAGATGCTTTCATAATCTAGCATAGACTGTTCACAATTATCTTGAAATAACAGACTTCCCTGGGTTGACAATTTATATTGAACACTTTGATTTTCTATTCAATTAGACAATTAAAGTGCCCAACATGGATCATTTTTCCTCAAGAGAAACAAGCTCGAGACCCAACTATCTATACCTTGACAGTGTCAGGGACATGGACTAAAACAAACGACAAGGAGCAGACCGCTCTGATACCACTTATCTGGATTTATGAGCGGAACAAAATGAAACCACATATTTATAATATTAACATAGATACACAATGAACAATAACGAGATACAGTAAAACTTGGTTTCTATTAAATAAGAAATATGTTGAAAACTATAAAATGCAAACTGAAAACAAGCTTGCTAGAATGGTGGCAACTTATCTCTGAGAAGAGATGTGATGGCTAAGCTCATTCACAAGAAGATGAGTACAATGAGGCTCTGAAGGCCTTCTTACAATAAAAATTAATGCCAAAACCCTAGACATCCAAAAACCTAACCCTAGGAGATGAAGCGTCAAAAGTCATGTGGGCGCCATTGGGGTAAGTTAGTACATCAACTTCTCGGAGTCATAACTTTTTCATACAATCTATGTTTAGAGCGCATGATAGCTCATTGGAAAGGTATTGACAAGGATATTCATTTAGGGGGGTAAATTAGAGAATTTTGCTATTATTGAGGTTCTTGATCGCGAAAATGCGTCGTTTAGGCCCTTAATGTGGCCCCGAAAGTTTAGGGACCGAAAAACTACTAAAAATAGTAAGTTGCCAAAAAATTGTTTTGATCCACTTGGACAAGGTGGGAGGCCACCAAGATCCTCCTAGATCAGTTACGGATTATGTTTCCTTCATTATTCATGAAAACCCCACCCAGACCTTCCAGGCCCGGATTTCCTTTGGAGGTGTTATTGCACAAGTTGTAAGTTGGGAAAATCCCGACCCAAACCACAAGAGTGTGACAACTACATGAGTACCTACCCATTTTCACCTTATATAGACACTCCCCTCACTTTAGTGATGATAAATCACCACAACTGGGGAATCTTAGTGACCCTAGGGGGATTGAGATGGAAAATGAGAATATGATGGTGTAAATCCTTATAGGTCAATATTGGATGTGAGGAAAAGCCTTGGAAGAGAGTCTTGTTGATGAATGATGGTTTCCAATGTATTGTGTACCTGCAAGACAATGTTAAACCTGCTCAGAATAAGACAGAAGTCGTAAACGAAAGCGGAACAAGCAAGAAACCTTGTTGTCCCAAAATTTCAGTAGAAAAAGATATATATATATATATATATAATCAATGTAAGATTTAAATAGCTACAAAATTTACCATGCAAAACACCAAATAATTATTGGGCAATCAAGTAATAAACATGTAGGTAATATCCCAATACTTAGACATAAGTTTTGATGGAGAAAGAGGGTTGCAAAATGATGTTATCAATAATATATTTGGGCATCCTTGTGGATGTAGCAAAATTTTTCTACAACAGCAAGTTCTAGCTACTAAAATTCATAAGAAAATCACTTGAATGAAAGCCATTAACAAGAAGAATGATTAGCACTATTTACTTGCAATTTTCAGTGGTAAAAAAAGTGGTAAAGATAATTAAAGAGATGTTTGTTGCAGCCCTAATAGTTTTATCTTTAAATTATAACAACAATGAGAATCTTTTGGCTAAGGTAGATTCCCTAGTGGCTCAAGCAAGCTTATAGCATGTAAAATTGATTCCAACTTGAACAAATGCAATATCTCCAAAATTCGCATTTACCAATGCAATGATTTTATTTCACTAATGCAAATTAGACTAGTGCCTTTATCAATTGGGTTATGGAGTCTCTTGTTGTAATATCTAGTTGTGTTACCTCCCTAGGGGTGTAAGTATTTTTACTCTCTAGGGTAAACAAACTAGTAAGGTAAATCTAGGAGGGTGTAAGCCCTTTTACTCCTCCTGGCAACCTTGTTAAGTAGATTTTCCAAAACAAATAATGGACCTTGGTGGAGGATGTATGCCTTTATACTCCTCCAATGGTTTTGAACATTAACAACCATGAAACAAGAAGAAATTATAGCAATATGTAGAAAATTCCTTACCAATTCCACTAGATAGCAAGACAAAACCTTTTTTTACCAAGTATCTTCCATCACAAAGCAAAGAGAAGCATCCAAGAGAGATAGTGCACCACTTATTCCACAAGAGACAAGTACTAGCATCCAAATAGCAAGAGAGAGAAAGAGATATGTGATTTTCCCAAAAAGGGAAAAAATTTCAGCCAAAAGATATCTAATTCTCAAGTGTTATGGTACGATTAACTGAAATGTCATGACCTTTATTTATACAAGGTCTCACTAACCAATTTTTCCACTTAACTTAGGGTAAAACACAAATTAGGGAGGAAGACCTCCTAATTTTTCCCTTTAAAAAATATAAATTGAATTTGCAAAATAAGTAAGCCCTAAAAGATTATACCATCACTCCTAGGGGTGACTTTTTGGCATAATGAGTAATTCGTTGAGCAAGTTGAGGAAGTCGTTGGGAATCCAAAGGCCTAATCTCCATGGTGCAAGTGTATTCCTCCATAAAAAATTCCAAATCATCATAAAGTCACCTATAACCATCAAACCCTAGCACCCAATTGAGACACCATGCCCTAGAAAGTGACGTTTTGAGCCTCCAAGGTCAAACGTTGGGCAAAGGGGGGCTAGATTTCCTTCTCTGAATGTCATCTCATGCCTCCAAAGGTAGCGCTCATCATCTATATTTCCCCAAGGCATTCACTCTATGGGATTCATACCCAAGTAAGGCCCAAGCGAGGCTTGGTCCTTCACAAATGTACACAAAGCAAGGTCCTACAAAGACAAGTAAATGTGACCTTCAAGGGTCTCAAGCCAAATGTATCATGCCAATAAAAATCACATTTAATACAAAATCCATCTAAATATGTGCATCAAATCTACCTTTTCAAATTAAACAAATTCTCAAAGACCCTATGCAATTTTCCAAATTTAGATATGGGAGGGGTTTCATGATGCCCTATTGGGCGAACCAATTCCTCAAGTAGGGGAGGTTCCCAAGGACAATCCTTTCAAAGTCATGTAGTAGGTATGAGGTGGATGGGGTTAGACTTATAGGTATGGGGTTTCGTGACATACAAGGGATCGTATTGTCTTATTTATGGGTGTTTTTGTAGAGGGTGCGTTGCACTTCATCTGTGATGCATGATTTTTCCAATCCACTTTGCCATGAAGATTTTCCAGGTCCTATAAAGATTCCAACTAGGTTTGTCTTTGACCTCAAGTTGGCTCTAAGTTTCAACTGTCAATGAAGGTTTTGATTTTGTTTTAGAATAGCCAACATTTCATGAACATCTTGTTGATTTGTTACAATTACATTCTCAATTTTAGGTGCTCTAGCATGTAGTTTTAGTCACCAAGGGTTAGCACATGCATGCTAAAATAAATGTAACACACCTAGAGATCTTTACAGCTGAAAATAAAGTATTTCTACACTCTAACACACATGAAATTTAACACAGGTGTTTTTGGTCAACATGACCCTGGAAAAATCCTCTCATGGGGAACACCAGTTTGGAGCAGATATATATATAGAAGGCCTCAAAGCAAAATGTACAACACATGAAATATATACAAGTGAACTCGGTACAATAGCAACCACTCTCGGATGCCTTGGAGTTCCTCAAAGACTTCCCCACAAACATTGTTAAGTAAGGCTCCCCTTGTCTTGGTGCGCCTTCTTCTATTTGTTTACTTTGTCTTTATCATGATCCTTTGATTTTCCTTTTCTCTTACTTGCCCTTAACTTGTCTTGTCTTTGTCTTTGCCTTTGTAGTAGCCTCCTCCTCTCAAGAAAGCCTCCTCCAAGTGATGGTGTGCCCCTATCCTCAAGTGTGCCCCCTCGTCATGCAAAACTCAACAAGGAGATGGTTTCTCCTTAGCCAAGCACCCTCAACCTCTCATGATGTGTGCCTCCTCTCTACTAGATAGAACCCACCAAAGAATGAGCTCCCACTTTTCTTGATGCGCCTTCCCTCCAAGAATGTGCCTCCTCCTCAAGCAAATGCGCCCTCCTCCATAGAATGTTCATTCCCTCCTAGACTTGTGCACCCTTACTCATAGTAGCTCCATCTACTCCTCTAGAACAACCCACAAGCATATGAGTAAGCCTCCAAGCAATGGGCAAAGACTCCTCCACTAGATGTGTGCCCCTCTCCACTAGCAAATGCGCCCTCCACCACAAGTATGTGAACTCCTCTAGAATGATATCCAAGCCTCCATGGAAGGCATATCTAATCTCTCTCAACTCAAACAAGGCTTCCTCCTCAAACCCTCATGCAATTGTGCCCTCCTCTCCTCAAGATTTGCACCCAAGCTCTCCTTCTTATCTCCTCTTCTCACAAGTGAAGAATGAGTCTAAAAAATGAACTATACCCTCCTTTAGCCTCCTTTGTCCAAACCCTAAAAGATCAATGGCCTAGATCCAATCTAGCCAAGTCTAATCAATGGGTGAGATTCAATCCCTAAATCTCACTTAGGAAACCCACTTTCCTTAGTTTTATTTATGTCCATTAATTCACCCACTTTGTGAATTAATTGTCACTTTAATGATTAAGTTACATATTTCACTTTTGACTTAAATGTCCTAAGTCAAAGTGAAATTAGAATCATAAAGTAAAGTACAAGGGTAATAGTCTCCCCCTTTGTGTTTAGAGACTCATAAACACATGGGGACCACTTTCCAAGGTACCCAAATCTCAACAATGATGCCCTATTGGGCGAACCAATTCCTCAAGTAGGGGAGATTCCCAAGGACAATCCTTTCAAAGTCATGTAGTGGGTATGAGGTGGATGGGGTTAGACTTCTAGGTATGGGGTTTCATGACATACAAGGGATCGTATTGTATTATTTATGGGTGCTTTTGTAGAGGGTGTGTTGCAATTCATCTGCGATGCATGATTTTTCCAATCCACTTTACCATTAATTTATTGAAGTATTTCCAAGTTGAAGCTAAAGTGGGACTTCTACCTAAGAATGAAAAACATTGCCCACACACGCTCTACCTTGGTTGGCATGTCCAATTAATTATTTATTTTACAGGTCCCTCAATTTTTTGTGAGGAACATTTCATTGTTATTGGGATCCCTAGGCAAGCATATGGAAGGTTTACAATTGGCTTTTATATTTTTCCATCTACAAACCTCTAGGCCTTCAACCCCTTCTTCCCATGAAATGAGGTACATGCCCTTCTTGTGTCAATAATCCTGATGACCTAAAATATGGGGACATGAAAGAGAATAAGTAATGGAAAGTGGTAAGTACGAGTGGGAACAGTACGACAACCCTTCAAGGAAAACCCCTAGTTACAACCCTTTCCCCAAGGGTGGCTACTTACTAGGAAATCATGACACTCACCAAGGTGAAATAAGGAAAAAAACATAATTTCCAAGCAAAGCATTCCATAATCAAGAGAAGTTTTAATGCAACATATTCAAATGCCCCAAGTATTAAAGTGACACTTACCAGGATACTTGACTTGTTACCTCATGGAGCAAGATCCACCATCTTCTGGAACAAGCTGGTGTGGTGAATGTCATCATGATGAATGGAGAAGTATGGTTGTGAGGTGGGGCTCCATCTGTGTAAGTGAACACTATCGGTCAATCCATCTCTCGATACATCCATGTATGCAACCTAAGGGACTTGAGACATCATCTCCCTTGTTATCCCTAGGAATGGGGGATAACACCTGGGTCCTACTTAGGGACATGTACTCACCGCAGAGTGCATGAGAACCTCAACATCTCCTGGTATGACCTGTGCCTACACACATGGAAACGAAAAAACCATAAAATCCAGGGTGGCTCACTCAACCTTTGTCCATATGATAAAAATCCAAAATTTCAAAATTGACAACTAATCTTAAAAAGAAAATTTTGGTCCTTTTTTCAAAAATTTCTAACTAACATAGCAAATGATATAAAATAAGTATGCAATAATGCAAGTAGAGAAAATTGAAAAATCAAATATGACATACAAAAATAAATGCAACTAAACTATCATGAGCAAGCAAATGTAAGTGCGATGGAAAGAAAATGACCTACCTACTTACATGGGGCCAGGGCCCTAAAGAACTCAAGTTCCTTGAACATAGGGTCGGAGAAGATACCCATCAACTGGTAATGACATCTTTCTCCCATCCATGGTAGACTAGTACTTTCCCTTCTCAGACTTCTTCTTGACGATGTAAGGGCCAAGCCATAAGACATCATTTATCTTATCATACTTTGGCTTGCCTTTCTTCTTACCCAACATAAGTGCAAGGCTCCCTTCACTGAAGTTAATATAAGGTATGTTTTCAATGAAAGGATGTGAAGGTGGTTTTTCCTTGACCATATTTTTGATAGCTTCTTCACTCTCTTTATCTCTTTTTTTTTCTTCTTTCTTCAGTATCTTGATGGATCCTGGTTCCTTTCCTTGGAATTTTCCAAGCTTTTCCTTGTATTCATTTGTCCTTAGAAGCAGTGTGTCTATGAAATATTCTTATAGGAATGGAAAATCCCATGGGTCATACTCAATTATATGTGGATGCACATTGAACTCACAATCACTATGATAATTAGGGTGATCCAGGTCCATCACATGTTTCTTGACCACCTGCTAGCTATATAGAATCTTTAAGGTACCATCTCCTATGGGAATGTGTGCATGAGTGAGATCCATGATGAGAAAACCTCCCAAGGCCACAACCCAACTCTTGGATAAAAGAATACCCCAAGCATTCGGAATATCAATCACCACTATGTTCATTATGAGGCTCATATGAGGGAAATCGTGTAGATATACTTCCAAATCTTCTATAAAACCATACACGTTCACCTTCTTTGAGTCATTGCCACACACATTCCCAGATGGGTGGGTTGTATTTAAACCAAGTTGTTCCATGACCTTTAAAGACATCATGTTTGTTGAAGCACTGGAATCCAACATACAATTGTTCAATCAAAGACCATTCACCCCTAGTGAAAGATAGAAAGCGGGGTTTTCATATCTTTGTCATCCATGATACATGGTGTTTAAGATCATGATGCATGAGCATCGCCAGCAAAGCACAAGCGTGGAAGACAGTTGGGTGCACTAGCGCACATTTTGAAATATTTTGAATTTCAAACGATCAATGTATTAATGTGATATCTGTCAAAGCTTTTTGAGTTATGAATGTCTTTAATGAATGGAGACTGAACCATCATGTAAGATTGATGGGGGAATGTATTTTGGTTTATGAATTGAATTGCAGTACAGATTTGGAGCTTGCACTCTTCTCTGTCTGACTCGATATTTATTGTAATAAGTGTTAAGTAGTTGATATCATTCTATTCAGATAAGATAGCATAGAGTAGTTGGAGGGAAGGCTCGAAGAGCACCTCTTTGTATAAAGCTTTGTAATATTTTCCAAGTAGAGGTTGTTGATAGTTTTTATCGATTATCGTAGTTGTTGTAGAGAAAGGAGAACCGAGAAACATCTGAATCTATCTTGTAGGTTAAGGAGTAGTGAAGAACAATGTATGTATGTAACAAGTTTCAGTTGGATGAATATAACAGAGGAACACTGTCCCAAATGTGTATGGTTATGTGTCTATCTGAATGAATTGTAGAGTCTCTGTTATTTTTCAATTCTATGTTATTTATGTTCTTGATTCCATGACTGTATTTTCTTTAATTAATGTATGAGTCATTACGAGGAGTAGATAAGTTTCAATCACTCTCTTCAGTGAGTGAGTGCAAGGTGTGCATAGTGTCCACAAGTAGTGCGTGACCGAGTCTGTTTCGACTCGAAAGCTCAGAAGAGATAGAGAAACTTATATGTACGCAAGGAGTACATTGACATCCGCAAGGAGTGCGTGACCGAGTTTTCATACTCGAAAGATAAGAAGGAATAGCGTGATTTCAGTCATGAGAGACAAAAGTGGTTGGAGAACAGTCGCAATGAGTGCAAAATCATTCACAGAAGAGTGAATGTGCATGAAATTCTATTGCAAGGTGTGCACATGCCAGGATTTTGACTAAGGGTCGAAAATATTGTTCAGAAGAACAAATCGAAGAAGGAAAGCTCAGGAGGAAGAGTGGCAGAAATATTCAAGGGAAGAAGTCTTTGGAGTCTTCACTGAAAGCCAGTGAATGAGATTCGTTCTCAGAGGGAGACGAACAATTACAGACCGTTAGACCTGGTGAAGTTGCGAGGAGGGAAACCATAAAGTATTTCGGTACCTTGGAGGGTCGACAGGTTGGAAACTTGACGAAGACCGAGCCGCGAAGTCTGAAGTCACGATTTGATCTCGATCGTTGATCATAGGAGAGCACATGGAAATGGATCGAGGATTTCGAGAATAAGAAGGTTGGGGTTTGCGAATGGAAGGCCTAGATCTTTGCAAGGTCACGAAGTCTGAACCGTAGTGGGGCCGGTGAATCTAAGGAGATGTGTGGAAGGAGTCTGGAACCTCGGAAAAATGTACTTAGGGAAAAGCTGAGAGAAGGATTCGGGATATCCTCGAAGTCCGAATCGCGAAGGGATTGACCCATGGTCGCAACCGTGGTAATATAAGAATAAGCTTGTGTGTGTGGGTACGATAGTTTAGGGTGCTCACATGGACCCAAGGAGTCGCTCTGACTCAGAGATTCAAACGATCCAAGACTGAGAGGTCAAGCAGCCCTTTTGGAGAGAAGGGGGGTTTGCGACAGAGTGGTATCAGATCTAAACATAGAATTGACTGATGCAGGGAGAAAGATAAATGTCAACACAATGTCGCCTATAAGACGTGTTGATCCACCTGTAGCCAATAGAGGTATGGACAGAGAAATGAGAGAATTGTGTGTGAGGATGGATGCCATGGAGATAGAACAAAGAAGAGCGCCTCATGTTAGAGATGTCAGTGAGGCAGAAAATGAAGAAGTCGAAGTTGAAGAAGTTGTAGTTGAGGGTGTTGCGGAAGAATGCTTGTTGAGAGTGGTTGTAAAATTGGGTGCCAGAGCGAAGATTCACATCCCTATGTATGAAATAAATTTAGACACAGAAGAATTGTTTGACTGGATACAAGTGATGGACAAGTATTTCAACTATGAGGATGTCGAGGAGGAGAAAAAGGTAACACATGTTGTCACTAGGTTAAAGGGACATTCAACACTGTGGTGGAATGAACTGCAGACCGATAGGAGAAGCAAAATAAAAATAAAAATATCAAGAGTTGGGATCGAATGGTAGCCAAGTTGAAGGTGAAATTCATGCGCAAATATTGCCAGATAAGTCTATTCAGCAGGATGCAAAACCTGAGATGAAGAGGATTGACTGTGAAAGAGTACATAGAAGAGTTCTATAAGTTGAACATTAGAGTTGGACAGAGGGGGAGAGACGAAGAGAAAGTTTACAGATACATTAATGGCTTGAGGTACGATATCCAAGATAAAATCAGCATGGTGACAGTCAGAACTTTAGAGGATGCGTATCAGATGGTGTTAAAGGTAGAAGAGAAATTCGCTAGGAAGCAGAGTTAACAAAACAGAGGCCGAAACTTGAGCAGAGGCAAGGGAGTTTCACAGGATAAAACACTGAAGCCTAAGGATAGGCGGAGAAAGCACATAGTCACTCTGAGAGAGGAGGAAGTTCTCGAGGAAGGCAGGGTGGCGGTAGAAGTTCTTTTCCCAGAGGAAGAGGAAGAGGCAGAGGAGGAGAAGTAAGGTGTTATGCCTGCGGGAAGACAGGACATATGTCTTGGGATTTCCCTGAGAGGAAGAAAGGAGGAGAAGCTCATATCTTAGAAGCACAGAAGCGTGATGCTGAGACAGAAGGTTTAGAGGATGGAAGATCCTTAATTATGAAGAAGATTCTTTTGAAGCAAGAGCCAGAGGTTGAAAAACTAGTGCAAAGAAACAATTTGTTCAGGACAACCTGCAAAATGAAAGACTGAGTTTGCAAGGTGATAATTGACAGTGGGAGCACTGGAAATGTAGTATCCATGGATATGGTGGAGAATATAGAGCTGGAGATGACTGCACATCCGATGTCATATAAATTATCATGGTTGCAGAAAGGTCATTAGGTAACAGTCACTCAACAATGCCTGGTTAATTTCAAAATAGGAGGATATAGGGATGAGATTATATGTGATGTGATTCCTATGGATGTTTTTCATGTTTTATTGGGAAGACCCTGGCAGTATGACAGAAATTATATTCATGATGGGAGGAGGAATACATACACTTTAGATAAGAACGGTAGAACACACATGTTGTTGCCAACGCGAGCATACTTCTCATGAGTAGGAAGGAACTCCTGAATGAAGTAAAGAAGGAACAGGAGATGTTGTTTGTTGTAGTGGGGAAACCGAGAGGTATCCTTACCAGTACTTCACTAGAATATTTGCCTGAGGAAGTTCAGGAGCTACTAAAGAATTTTGTTGATATTGTAGTGGATGAGTTGCCAAACTCATTGCCACCTATCAGAAGCATTATTCATCGCATTGACTTGATACCAGGAGCAAGCATGTCGAATAAAGTAGTGTACAGGTTGACACCTCAAGAGAATGAGGAGGTGAAAATATAGGTTCAAGATCTATTGAACAAAGGATTGGTCCGAGAAAGCTTGATTCCATGTGCAGTACCAACTGTATTAAGCCCAAAGAAGGATGGAGGATCGAGAATGTGTACGGACTCGAGAGCTATAAAAAAAATCACCATTAGATACAGATTTCCATTACCAAGGATGGATGACCTAATGGATTGCTTGAGTGGAGCCAAATATTTTTCAAAAATAGATTTGAAAAGTGGATATCACCAGATGAATATGAGAGAAGGTGATGACTGGAAAACAACATTCAAGATGAATGAGGGGTTATATGAATAGATTTTTATGTCGTTTGGCTTAACTAATGCCTCGAGTAATTTTACGAGACTGATGAATGAAGTGTTAAAGGATTTCATTGGTAAGTTTTTGATTATGTATCTAGATGATATATTGGTGTTTAGCAAGAGTAAAGAGGAGCACTTGAGACATTTAGCATTGGTGATGAGGAGGCTGCAACAAGAGAAGTTGTTAATCAATCTGAAAAAGTCCTCTTTCTTGAAGACAGAGCTCATGTGTTTGGGTTTGGTGATTTCTTCAAACGAGTTGAATATGGATCCCTAAAAGGTGAGAGCGAACAAAGAATGGTCGTCACCAAAGAATATCTTTGAGGTGAGAAGCTTCCATGGATTATCAAGTTTCTATCATAAGTTCATCAAAAAAATTAGCAGGATTAGTGCTCAGATGATGGATACAGTCAAGAAAAGACACAAGTCTTTCAAATGGACAGAAGAGGATGCGAGGAGCTTCAACATGTTGAAGAAGAAGATAATTGAACAACCGATTTTGGTTCTGCCATATTTTGGAAAGATGTTTCAAGTAAGATGCGATGCGAGTGGAGTTGCAATTGGAGCGGTCTTAAGCCAAGACAATAGACCTATTGCATATTTCAGCGAGAAGTTGAATGAAGCTAAAAAGAATTACTCCACATATGACAAGGAGTTCTATGCCATAATTCAAGAACTAAAGAAATGGAGGCATTATCTCGTACTAAAGGAATTTTTTTTATATAGTGATAATCACGCTTTGCAATTCATAACCAAACAGGAGAAGTTAAACCAGAAACATGCTAAGTGGATAGAGTTTATGCAAAATTTCTCTTTTGTCATTAAACACATTTCTGGAAGTGCTAACAAGGTTGTTGATGCATTGAGCAGGAGAATTTTGATTCTGTAGGAATTTCAAATCAAGACCTTGGGGTTTGATCACCTTAAGGAAATGTATCACAGTGATCCAAATTTTGAAGAGGCATATGAGGCATGTGTGAATCCTGTGCTCAGAGATAGAAGCCAGTGGGCCGAATATTTGATTCAGGATGGGTTGTTGTTCAAAGGATGTCATTTGTGCATACCGAGATGCTCTATGAGGGAGAATTTGCTGAAAGAAAATCATAGCGGAGGTATAGTTGGACACTTCGGTCATGACAAAACATTTGCGCAATTAGCCAATTCATATTATTGGCCAGGTATGACAGCGGAGGTGAAGAAATTTGTGAACAGTTGTAAGATTTGTCAGTATGCTAAGGGGAAGAAACAGAACACTCGGTTTTATCAACCATTGCCTATTCTAGAGAGGCCTTGGGATGTAATAAGCATGGGTTTTGTGTTGGGATTGCCAAGGACACAAAGAGGAAGTGATTCCATATTTTTGGTGGTAGACAGATTTTCGAAAATGGCACACTTTATCCCATGCCAGAAGACCGGTGATGCAATGCATGTTGTGAATTTGTTTTTCAAAGAGGTTGTGAGACTCCATGGATTGCCCAGGAGTATAGTTTCGGACAGAGATACCAAATTTTTTGGTCATTTATGGAGGATGTTGTGGAAAAATTTGGGGACAGAGCTATATTTTAGTTATGTGTATCATCCACAGACGGATGGACAGACCGAAGTGGTGAATAGAAGCCTAGGAGATTTGTTGAGGATTTTGGTCACTGAACACCATAGTTAATGGGATCGGATTCTAGCACAAGCCGAGTTTGCATATAATGACTCAGTGAACAGGAGCACTAGGAAAATACCATTTCAAATTGTGCATGGGATGAATCTGAGAGGAGTTTCGGAGTTAAGAGATCTGAAGCAAAGTGATTTTAGAAGCGTGGGAGATGAAGAATTCACTGCAGAGATGTGGGAACTTCACAATCAAATCAAGGAGCAGTTGAAGAAGAGCAGCAGTGAGTACAAACACAGAGCTGATCAACATAGGAGAAAGCTTGAATTTGAGGTTGGGGATGAATTTCTAGCACATCTAACGAACGAAAGATTCTCGAGGGTAACATATAATAAGCTAAAATTGAAAAAGATAAAGCCATGTAAAATCTTGAGGAGGTTTGGCGAGAATTCATATGAGTTAGAGCTACCGGAGGATGTGGGTATATCGCCCATATTCAATATTGGAGACCTGTATCCGTACAGGGGAGATGGAGTTGAAAGGTCTGAATATCAAAGAAAAATCAAGTGGGAGAAATAGATGCATGTAGCAGAGAATCCGCAGATGGAAAGGATCATAGATTGACTAGTTGGTAAGAAGACCATAAGGAAGACGTATTTTGAATATTTGGTGAAGTGGAAAGGACAACCAACAGAAGATGCCAACTGGGTTAATGAAGCAGATATCCAGAAGCATGGAAGATCGGTGCAGGAGCTCATGGACAGGAGTCCATGAATTTTTCATCCAAGGGAGTATGATGCAGGAGAATCGCCAACAAAGCACAAACGTGGAAGACAGTTGGACGCACTAGCGTACATTTTGAAATATTTTGAATTTCAAACAATCAATGTATTAATGTGATATATGACAAATATTTTTTATTTATGAATGTCTTTAATGAATGGAGGCTGAACCATCATGTAAGATTGATAGGGGAATGTATTTTGGTTTATGAATCGGATCGCAGTACAGATTTGGAGCTTGCACTCTGATCTATCTGACTCGATATTTATTGTAATAAGTGTTAAGTAGTTGATAGCATTCAATTCAGACAAGATAGCATAGAGTAGTTGGAGGGAAGGCTCGAAGAGAACCTCTTTGTATAAAGCTTTGTAATATTGTCCAAGTAGAGGTTGTTGATAGTTGTTATCGATTATCATAGTTGTTGTGGATTAAGGAGAACCAACCAACATCTGAATCTATCTTGTATAGGTTAAGAAGTAGTGAAGAACAATGTATGTATGTAACAAGTTTTAGTTGGATGAATATAATAGAGGAACATTGTCCCAAATGTGTATGGTTATGTGTCTATCTAAATGAATGGTAGAGTCTCTGTTATTTTTCAATTCTCTATTATTTTTGTTCTCGAATCCATGATTTCATTTTCTTTAATGAATGTATGATTCATTACGAGGAGTAGATAAGTTTCAATCACTCTCTTCAATGAGTGAGTGCAAGGTGTGCATAGTGTCTGCAAGGAGTGCATGACCGAGTTTTTTTTTACTCGAAATCTCAGAAGAGATAGGGAAACTTATATGTATGCAAAGAGTACATCGACGTCCGCAAGGAGTGCGTGACAGAGTTTTCAGACTTGAAATCTCAGGAGGAATAGTGTGATTTCAGTCAGGAGAGACAAAAGCGGTTAGAGAATAGTCGCAATGAGTGTGAAATCATTCACACAAGAGTGAATGTGGATGAAAGTTTGTTGCAAGGTGTGCACAGGCCAGGAGTTCGACTAAGGGTCAAAAAGATTGTTCAGGAGAACAAATCGAAGAAGGAAAGCTTAGGAGGAAGAGCGACATAAATATTCAAGGGAAGAAGTCCTTGGAGTCTTCACTAAAAGGTAGTGAATGAGATTCGTTCTCAGAGGAAGACGAAAAATTTCAGATCGTTAGACCTATTGAAGTTGCGAGGAGGTAAATCGTGAAGTATTCTGGTACTTCGGAGGGTCGGCAAGTTGGAAATTTGACGAACACCAAGCCGCGAAGTCTGAAGTCGCGATTCGATATCAACCATTGATTGCAGGAGAGCACGTGGAAATGGATCAAGGATTTTGGGAATCAGAAGGTTGGGGTTTACGAACGGAAGGCCTAGATATTTGTGAGGTCGCAAAGTCTGAACCGTAGTGGGGCCGATGAATCTAAGGAGACGCGTGGAAGGAGTTCGAAACCTCAGAAAAGAGTACTTCGGGAAAAGCTGAGAGAAGGATTTGGGATATCCCTAAAGTCCGAGTTGTGAAGGGATTGACCCACGGTTGCAACCATGGTCATATAAGAATAAGCCTATGTGTGTGGGTAATATAGTTTCGGGTGGCCAAAGGGACCCAAGGAGTCGCTCCGACTTAGATATTAAAACGATCCAAGACCGGGAGATCAAACATCCATTTTGGAGAGAAGGGGGGTTTGCGACAGATCATGAGAGGATATTCTCCCTCATCGGGTACCCTTAATGCATTCATGATCCGTAGGATCTTTTAATGACTATGGTTGAGTTTTAATTTTGCATGCGTTAATTAACCATTTGAGAAACTTAATGAAAGAATGGGGAAAGAAGAGGAATTATGACAGCCATATACACATTTGTAGATATGAAATGAAATAAAAGACAGCAAACCATAACACGCAGATTGATAACGGAGTTCGGCACAACTTTGCCTACGTCTCCGGGCCTTTGTCTCTGTGGGGGAGGCTTCTTTATTTCTATTCAAAATCTCAAAAATACATCGTTGTAGTGCCAATTGGCTACAATACTGATTTGGTCATGTTCTTCCAGATATCAAGAACCCTACAAAGAAAACGACACACAAAACGGACATCTGAAGCTCCCAGAAATGGCCCGACGGCGTCTGCTCCTCAATAGCTTCCCTGCATAAAAATGGCTTTGGCTTGGCTTCTCTTCAACATAACTCTGATCTGACTGCCTCCTCATGGCCTCAAATAGGCCTGGTTTATATATATTTGAAGTTGGTTGTTCATCTCCAACTTCCTCCCAACATTTGGGCTCCAAAAATGCCCAATATCTCCCAAAAATGGAGAAAATCCAATAATATCAAGCATAATAACAATAAAATCCCAAATTGTATAGTATAAAACCCACTTTTGATTAAAATCGGGCATTATCCCCCTTCATCCGGTGCACGCCCCCTTTGTAATGGTCATATGGGGCCATGTGGCCACGCGCTAGCCCATTGGCTATGCGTTGGCCCCCCCTTTCCTCGCGCTAGCTCATGGTTCCTTGGCATCGGCATGTGACCTCGGCTCGTTCCATAACCCCCGCGCCCAAAAGGTGGACAGGCCACTGGTCCTATGGGATCCGCCTGGGATCTGAGGGCTGGTCCTATCCATATATCCCCGCGCAAGTGGTAAGCCCCTTCGACTGGTTACATGGGGCGGTCATATGTTAGCCCCGGGTTTTTTCCCCGCCGAAAAAACATTACAACAACTTTTAATAACACTTCGTCCGTATGAATTACAAGAACAACTAGTTGGGTGGGCGGTTATCCCAGCCCTTCCAGTCCTTTGCCCCGGAGAGGAGGTCACGGGTTCAACCCCGGCCGAGCCAAACAAATTTTATACAAAGCCACAATAGTCAACCACAGGGTGCCACGTGGCAGCCCATGACTGGGCCACGTGGCACCTCAACAACTAACCAATATATGCCATGCGTCAGATGCTGATTAGTCCACATGCCTGCCACCTTTCGTCGTACGTCTGCCACGTCACTACTCTGTCACATCAGCTGCTGACGTCATCCGTGCCACGTGTCACCCTTACAGTGGTGACATGTGTCACCCCTGGATACGTCCAGTTGTACGCCAAATCAACCTGCCACACTCTTCCATGTGTTGTCACCCAAGGCTACCATGTGTCGTCTCCAGAAGTTTCCACGTGTCGCCTTCAGGAGCTGCCACGTCAGCCTGTACGGACTGTACAGTCATCCCTTTTTTTTCCCTGTTTGCCTTTTCAGACAGAATGCGATATCTTACTCATACAGAGCCCGTTTAACAAAGTAAATATACAGTCGGAATCAGGAAGACGAGACGGACGCAATGGCGCTATTTTCGTCAGATTTCGAGCACTTTCATTTTTGAGCATTTTTAAACCCTGTCAGGCTTCTGGATCCAATTTCGGATCAATTCATAACTTATCTTCTCACATATTGGATCTTGCACATCTCAACTATAGGTACTAACATATTTATCTTTCCCATCATGGTTGGTACATCTATATTCAACTGAATTTCTCTATTGTTTGGTGTAGGCTTTGGGAGTCGGTTTTGCATCAGCGGTGGAGGAGGAAAAGGAACTTATTTTACAGGATGAGGTGGATCTTCTTTTTCTTTCGGTGGAGGGACTGGAGATGGTGGCGGAGGAATTGGAACTCTATTCTTTCTTGCATATTCTTCCTTAGCTCATTTTTGGTATTCTCATCCAATTGATTTAGTGCTCTAAGTCATCCCATCTTGGCACCTCTTTTCCTAACCTATTCAAGTTTATCTAGTGTAATCTCTACATACTAATCATATTGAAAAGAAAAGATGGTATCAATGAATTTCATCTGATTTACAGAGCATGAAACCTCTTCTTCTATCTGTCTTGGGCATTATTCTTCTGAGTGTTCTTCATTACAAGGAAAGCACCACTGAATTCCTTCAGTAATGACCATTCCAACTAGATTCAATGTGTCGGGAAAATTTGCCTCATGTTGAGGCCTTGGTTTCCAACCTAGGTTTGGTGGTCTAAAATCCCGAGGTCTTGGAGCAGGATCATTTATTTCCAATGTTTTCATCCTATTCATAATATGATTCTAGCTCTTGAAAAACTCATAATCCATCTGATCAAATTTATGAACCAAGAGAGTAATTGGATCTGGTGCAACATTCATCGAGGTCATTTTATTTTCCTCAACCTTAGCTCGAGGAAATTGAAAAGGATCAATCCTTGAGCAGAGAAGATTTTCCTCGATCTGAGTACTATACTCTTTGGCTTTTGCCAAAGTATCTGGTGCTTTATCCTTGAGGAGGAAAGAAAATTGTCCTTCAAAATCATTCATGCAGAGGACACGAACAAATGTTGATGGTGGACGTAGGTTAGCCGAGATATGGTCATACAGTTTGTGAAGTCTGATGTTGAACTACTTCACTGTTTCATTTTCCTTTTTCTTGATTTGATTAAATTGTGCTAGTAGCATCCTGCTATCCTTCTTTGTTGACCATCTACTTTTGAGCAACTTAGCAAAATCATCATAAGA
Source organism: Picea sitchensis (assembly GCA_010110895.2). Lineage (NCBI taxonomy): Eukaryota > Viridiplantae > Streptophyta > Pinopsida > Pinales > Pinaceae > Picea > Picea sitchensis. Next base: position 38,490 of record SNQJ01S0027280.1, on the reverse strand, counting down.
TTCCAAATGATTATCAGGTAGTCCTTTAAACCACCTCTGGGCATATTTAGTAAGAGACATGGCTAAAAGTCGCATCACAACATCTTCATGTTCTATTCTTGCATTCAATAGTTCCACACCTATTGCATATAGGTGGCCTTCTCGCATAATCACATTATTCCCAACAAACTTTGGCAACCACTTATGAATTTACTTGGGCATGGTGTTGGGATACCCGGCTCTAGAAGTCAAGTTCAATGGTTTGAAAAGGTTACTAGTCCAAGTATGAGCCATTGTGTTGAGGGGAAGGCAACCTTGAAATAAGGTTTTGACAATGGAGAATTATGAGGAGACCTTCTTCGGTAAATCTTAGAAGGCTTGGATCTTTTGGGGGGAATGGATGGTGGAGTCCCCATATGAGCTTTATGGAAGTCTCATCAAGAATGAGAAGGGAAATTCCCTCAAATAGAGTCATCAAGAAAGATATGGGTAAAGGATTTGAGATCAAAGTTTTCCAAAGTGTCGTTAGGGCTCGAGAAATGATTCAAAAACTTCCCCGACAACGACGCTAAAATGTTATCGCACAAATTATAGGTTGGGAAAAGCCTGACCCAAACCAAAAGAGTGTGACAACTACAGGATTACCTACCCATTGTCACCTTAGATAGACACCCCCCTTGCTTTAGTGATGATAAATCACCACAACGGAGGAATCCCGGTGACCCCAATGGGATTGACATGGAAAGTGAGAAGATGTTGGTGAAAACCCCCATAGGTCAAGCTTGGATGTGAGGAAAAGGATTGGAAGAGAATCTTCTTGATGAATGATGGTTTCCAAAGTATTGTGTACCTGCAAGACAATGTTAAACCTGCCTGGAACAAGACACAAGATAGATACAGAAGCCTTAAACCAAAGGGGATAAAGGAAGAAAGCTTGTTGTCCCAAAATTGTAGCAAAACATAGATATATAATATCAACAATGTAAGATGTCAATAGCTGCAAAATTTATCATGCAAAACACCAAATAATTATTGGGAGATAAAGTACTAAACATGTAGGTAATATCCTAATACTCAGACACGAGTTTTGATGGAGAAAGAGGGATGCAAAATGATGTTATCAACAATATATTAGGGCATCCTTGTGGCTATAGAAAAAAATTTCTTTAGAAGCAAGTTCTAACTACTAAAATTCACAAGAAAATCACTTGAATGAAAGCCCTTAACAAGAAGAATGATTAGCACTATTTACTTGCAATTTTCAGAGGTAGAAAAAGTGAAAAAGATGATTAAAGACATGTTTGTTGCAGCCCTAATGGTTGTAGATTTAAATTATAACAACAATGAGAATCACTTGGCTAAGCTATATTCCCTAGTGGTTCAAGCTTATAGCATGTAAAATTGATTCCAACTTGAACAAATGCAATATCTCCAAAATTTGCATTTACCAATGCAACGATTTTATCTCTCCAATGCAAATTAGACTAGTTCCTTTATCAATTGGGTTATGGAGTCTCTTGTTGTAAGAGCTAGTTGTGTTACCTCCCTAGGGGTGTAAGAATTTTTACTCCCTAGGGAAAACAAACTAGCAAGGTAAATCTAGGAGGGTGTAAACCCTTTTACTCCTCCTAGCAACCTTGTTAAATGACTTTTCCAAAACAAATAATGGACCTTGGTGGAAGGTGTATGTATTTATACTCCTCCAAGGGTTTTGAACATTAAAAATGATGAAACAAGAAGAAATACTAGCAATATGCAAAAAAATCTCTTACCAATCCCACTAGATAGCAAGACAAAACCCTTTTTTACCAATTATCTTCTATCACAAAGCAAAGAGAAGCATCCAAGAGAGATAACACACCACTTCTTCCACAAGAGACAAGTACTAGCAGCAAAAGAGAGAAAGAGATATGGGATTTTCCCAAGAGGGGCAAAACTTTTAGCCAAAACATATGCAATTCTCAAGTGTTATGATATGATTAAATGAAATGTCATGACCTTTATTTATACAAGGTCTCACTAACCAATTTGTCCACATAATTAAGGGTAGAACAAAAATTAGGGAGTCTGACCCCGTAATTTTCCTCTTTACAAAATATAATTTGAATTTACAAAACAAGTAATCCTTAAAAGATGACATCATCCCTCCTAGGGGTGACACGTTTTGGCATAATGAGTAATTCATTGAGCAAGTTGAGGAAGTCGTTGGGCCTCCAAAGGCCTAATATCCATGGTGCAAGGGTCTTCCTCCATCAAAAATTCCAAACCATCATAAAGTCACTTATCACCATCAAACCCTGTAGAAATTTAATGACAAAATCTACATGCACAAATTCTATCATACACTTAGCAACCTAGAGATAATTATCATCTATGAACTTTGAGATGCATTAAACCCACATTCAGAAATTACCATAAGCATAAATACACATTGATAAGTACTTTTGCAGCGGAATAAACATAATGAACAACAATTACACATCCATGTAATACTCATAATTTTAGGCAACCAACCAGGGAAAACCCCACTGTGGGGAAACCCAAAGAGAGAGAGAGAGAGATAGAGATTTTATTAGCTTTAGGAAAGTACATCAGCAACAAAATTACATTTAGTATCCAAGAGAATCACTTACAAACATAATTTGTCCCACAAACTTGTTGCCTAGAAAATTGTGCCAAATTTGTATAGTTGTACGACCTTGATGAAATCAACACCTCGATTTTTGTGCCCACAACAGGTTGTTGTACCTTCTCTCTTGTACGACTAGCCTCCAACAAAAAATTCCCCAAAATATACCTCGCAAACCGTGCCCACACTTGCCTCGATTTCCATGCCCAAACTTACTATTGTATGACTTGTACGGATCCATACAGTACGACCTGTCTTCACCATTAAAACACAGTTGCTCCTAAACAAAAATTCTTCCTTGGGAAATGTGCCCAATCTCCCTTGAAATCCATGCCAAAAAATTGTTGCTCACTTTCCTCTCTCAAACTCTCTCAGAAATCTCTCTCAATCTCTTCTTCATTGTGTCTTGCACACTACCCAATGCATTATCTTATAATTTGAAAGTGACCTTTCACCTTTCAAGTGTCTTTTCACCTTCCCCATCCCTAAATCCAAAGGCCATGATCTAATCTTGCCTTTACATGATCAATGGACATGATCCATTCCCTCCAAAATAAATCACTTAAAATATTAAAGTATAATTTCACTTTTTAATATAAGTGCACTTTATGAAATAAAGTCACTTTAATATTAGAAGGTACAGTTTATTAAAAAGTCACTTTAATAAAAGAACCACTTTATTACAACTTTATAAAAATCCTTTACAAAGTCAAGTGTCTAGTAGTGAAAATATAAGGCTACTCGTGCATACAAGACAAAACATGTGGAGTACCTCCCGAGCTATAAAAGCTAACAAACCCTAGCACCCAAGTGAGACGCCATGCCCTAGAAAGTGACATTTTGAGCCTCCAAGGTCAAACGTTGGGTAAAGGCAGGCTAGCTTTCCTTCTCTGGATGCCATCTCCTGCCTCCAAAGGCAACGTTCATCGTTTAGCTTGCCCCAAGGCGTGGGGTATGGCATCCACTCTATGGGCTTCATGCCCCAAAGAAGGCCCAAGCGAGGCTTGTTCCTTCACAAATGTACACCAAGCAAGGTCTTGCAAAGACAAGTAAATTCACCCTCCAAGGGTCTCAAGTCAAACGTATCATGCCAAGAAAAATCACATTTAATACAAGAGTCATCTAAACATGTGCATCAAATCTACCTTCTCAAATTAGACAAATTCCCTAAGACCCTATGCAATTTTCCAAATTTAGATATGAGAGGGGTGACATGATGCCTTATTGGGCGAACCAATTCCTCAAGTAGGGGAGGTTCCCAAGGACAATCCTTTCAAATTCATGTAGTGGGTATGAGGTGGATGGGGTTAGACTTCTAGGTATGGGGTTTCATGACATACAAGGGATTGTATTGTCGTATTTATGGGTCCTTTTGTAGTGGGTGTGTTTCCCTTCGTCCGCGATGCATGATTTTTCCAAGCCCCTTTTCCATTAATTTATTGAAGTATTTCCAAGTTGAAGCTAAAGTGGGACTTCTACCTAAGCATGAAAAATATTGCCCACGTTAACTCTACCTTGGTCATACTTGACCATGCTTCCCCAAGTTGAAGAGGATATGTGGGACTTCTACTTAAGCATGAAAAACATTGCCCACACACGTTCTACCTTGGTTGGCATGTCCAATTAGTTATTTATTTTACGGGTCGCTCAATTTTTTTTAGAAACATTTCATTGTTCTTAGGATACCTAGGCAAGCATATGGAAGGTTTACGATTGGCTTTTATCTTTTTCCAGATACAAGCCTCTAGGCCTTCAACACCTTCTTCCCATGAAATGAGGTACATTCCCTTCTTGGGTCAATAATCCTGATGACCTAAAAGACAGGGACATGAAAGAGAAGAAGTAATAGAAAGTGGTAAGTATGAGTGGGAGCGGTACGACAACCCTTCAAGGAAAACCTCTGGTTAAAACCATTTCCCCAAGGGTGGCCACTTACTAGGAAATCATGACACTCACCAAGGTGAAATAAGGAAAAAAAACATAATTTCCAAGCAAAGTGTTCCATAATCAAGAGAAGTTTTAATGCAACATAGTCAAATTCCCCAAGTATTAAAGTGACACTTACCACTATACTTGACTTGTTACCTCATGGAGAAAGATCCACCGTCTTCTGGAACAATTTGGTGTGGTGAATGCCATCATGGCGAATGGAGAAGTATGGTGGTGAGGTGGGGTTCCATCTGTGTAAGTGGACATTGTCGGTTAATCCATCTCTCGGTACAACCATATATGCACTGTGAGGGCCTCGAGACATCATCTCCTTAGTTATCCCTAGGAATGGGGGATGAAATATGGGTCCTACTTGGGGACATGTACTCACCGCAGAGTGCATGAGAACCTCAACATATCCTGGTATGACATGCGCCTACACACATGGAAACGACAAACCATAAAATCCAGGGTGGCTCACTCACCCTTTGTCCATATGATAAAAATCCAAAATTTCAAAATTGACAACTAATCTTAAAAAGAAAATTTTGCTCTTTTTTTCAAAATTTTCTAACATAGCAAATGATATAAAACAACTATGCAATAATGCAAGTAGAGAAAAATGAAAAATCAAATACGACATTAAAAAATAAATGCAACTAAACTGTCATGAGCAAGCAAATGAAAGTGCAATGGAAAGCAAATGAGCTACCTACTTACCTGGGTCAAGGCCCTGAAGAAGTTAGATTCCTTGAACATAGGGTCGAAGAAGATACCCATCAACTAGTAATTGCATCTTTCTCCCATCCATGGCAAACAAGTAGTACTTTCCCTTCTCGGAGTTCTTCTTGAAGATGTAAGGGCCAAGTCATAAGACATCATTTCTCTGATCATAATTTGGCTTCCCTTTCTTCTTATCCCACGTAAGTGCAAGGCTCCCTTCACTGAAGTTAATATATGGTATGTTTTCAATGTAAGGTTGTGAATGTGGCTTTGCCTTAACCATATTTTCGATAGCTTCTTCACGCTCTTTATCTCTTTTATCTTCTTATTTCTTTAGTATCTTGATGGATCATGGTTCCTTTCCTTCAAATTTTGCAAGATTTTCCTTGTATTCATTTGTCCTTGGAAGGTGTCTATGAAATATTCTTATAGGAATGGAAAATCCCGTGTGTCATACTCAATGATCTGTGGATGCACATCGAACTCACAATCATTGTGATAATTAGGGTGGTCCAAGTCCATCACAGGTTTCTTGATCTTTTGTCGGCTATATAGAATATTTAAGGTACCATCTCCCATGGAAATGTGTGCATGAGTGAGATCCATGTTGAGAAAACCTCCCAAGGTGACAACACAACTCCTGGATAAAAGCATACCCCAAGCATCTGAGATATCAATCACCACTATCTTCATTATGAGGCTTATATAGGGTAATCGTGTAGATATACTTCCACATCTTCTATAAGACCATACACTTTCACCTTCTTTGAGTCAATGCCACACACATTCCCATATGGGTGGGTTGTCTTCAAACCAATTTGTTCCATGACTTTTAAAGACATCACGTTTGTTGAACCCCCAAAATCCAACATACAATTGTTCAATCAAATACCCTTCACCTCCAGTGAAATATAGAAAGGGGGGTTTTCATCTCTTTGTCGTCCATGATACATGGTGTTCAAGTTCACATGAGGATATTCTCCCTCGTCGGGTACCCTTAATGCCTTTCTTAGAAATTGGATCTTGCACATCTCAACTATATGTATTGACATATTCATCTTTCCCATCATGGTTGGTACATCTATATTCAACTGAATTTATTTATTGGTTGGTGTAGGCTTTGGGAGTTGATTATGCATCAACAGTGGAGGAGGCAGAGGCACTTCTTTTACAATATGAGGTGGATCCTATTTTTCTTTCGGTGGAGGGACTGGAGTTGGTGGCAAAGGAATTGGAACTATGTTCCTTCTTGCATATGTGAGAATTTATTTCTTCCTTAGCTTGTTTTTTGTATTCTCATCCAGTTGATTTAGTGCTCTAAGTCATCCCTTCCTGGCACCTCTTTTCCTGACCTCTTCAAGTTTCTCTAGTGTAATCTCTACATACTCATCATCTTGACAAGAAAATATGGTATCAATGAAGTTCATCTAATTTACATAGCTTGAAACCTCCTCCTTTGTTTGTCTTGGGCATTCTTCTTATGAGTGAGATTCATTACATAGAAAGCACCATTGAATTCCTTTAGTGCTGACCATTCCAACTGGATTCAATGTGTCAAGAGCCTTTTTCTCCTATTGAGACATTGGTTTCCAACCTAGGCTGGGTGGTCTAAAAACCTGAGATATTGGAGCATGATGATTTCTTTCCAATGTTGTCAACCTATTCATAATTTGATTCTAGCTCTAGACAAACTAAGTATCCATCTGATCAAATTTCTGAACCAAGAGAGTAATCAGATCTGGTGCAACATTGGTTGAGGTCATTGTCTTTGCCTCAACCTTGGCTCAAGGAAATTGAAAAGGATCAATCCTTGAGGTAATAATATTTTCCTCGATTTGAGTATTATACTCTTTGGCTTTTGCCAAAGTATCTGGTGCTTTATCCTTGAGGAGGAAAGTGAATTCTCCTTCAAAATCATCCATGCAGAGGACACGAACAATTTTTGATGGCGGACGTAGGTCATATGAGATCTAGTCATACAGTTTATCAAGTCTCATATTGAACTACTTCACTGTTTTGTTTTATTTTTTCTTGATTTGATTAAATTGTGCTAGTAGCATCCTACTATCCTGCTTTATTGACCATCTACTTTTGAGCAACTTAGCAAAATCATCATAGGATGCCAAATGATTATCAGGTAGTCGTCTAAACCACCTCTGGGCATATTTAGTAAGAGACATGGCTAAAATCCTCATCACAAAATCTTCATGTTCTATTCCTGCATTCAATAGTTCCACATCTATTGCATGTACGTGGTCTTATGGTGTAATCACATTGTCCCCGACAAACTTTGGCAACAACTTATGAATTTCCTTGGGCATGGTATTGGGATACCCAACTATAGTATCCAAGTTCAATGGTTTGAGAAGGTTACTAGTCCAAGTGTGGGCCATTGTGTTGAGGGGAAGGAAACCTTGAAATAAGGTTTTGACAATGGGGAATTATGAGGAGACCTTCTTTGGTAAATCTTAGAAGGCTTGGATCTTTTGGGGGGAAGGGATGGTGGGTTCTTGGATGGTGGAGTCGCTAGATGAGCTTTATGGAAGGCTCATCAAGAATGAGAAGGGAACTTCTCTCAAATGGAGTCATTGGGCAAGATATGGGTAAAATATTTGGGATCAATTTTTTCCAAAGTGTCATTAAGGCTCAAGAAATGATTCAAAATCCTCCCCGACAACAACGCCAAAATTTTATCGCACAAATTATAGGTTGGGAAAAGCCTGACTCAAACCAAAAGAGTGTGACAACTACAGGATTACATGCCCACTGTCACCTTAGATAGACATCCCCCTCACTTTAGTGATGATAAATCACCACAAGGGGGAAATATCGGTGACCCCAGGGGATTGAGATGGAAAATGAGAAGATGATGGTGAAAACCCCTATAGTTCAATCTTGGATGTGAGGAAAAGTCTTGGAAAAGAGTATTCTTGATGAATGATGTTTTCCAAAGTATTTTGTAACTACAAGACAATGTTAAACCTGCCCAGAACAAGACACAAGATAGATCCACAAGCCTTAAACCAAAGGGGAACAAGCAAGAAACCTTGTTGTCGCAAAATTGCAGCAGAACTGAAATATATAATATCAGCAATGTAAGATGTCAATAGCTGCAAAATTTATCATGCAAAACACCAAATAATTATTGGGTAATCAAGTACTAAACATGTAGTTAATATCCTAATACTTAGACACAAGTTTTGATGGAGAAAGAGGGATCCAAAATGATAATATCAGCAATATATTAGGGAATCCTTGTGGTTGTAGAAAAAATTTGCTATAGCAGCAAGTTCTAAGTACTGAAATTCACAAGAAAAGCACTTGAATGAAAGCCCTTAACAAGAAGAATGATTAGCATTATTTACTTGTGATTTTCAGAGGTAGAAAAAGTGAAAAAGATGATTAAAGAGATGTTTGTTGTAGCCCTAATTGTTGTAGATTTAAATTATAAAAACAATAAGAATCACTTGGATAAGCTAGACACCCTAGTGGCTCAAGCAAGTTTATAGCATGTAAAATTGATTCCAACTTGAACAAATGCGATATCTCCAAAATTTGCATTTACCAATGCAATGATGTTATTTCTCCAATCCAAATTAGACTAGTGCCTTTATCAATTGGGTTATGGAGTATCTTGTTGTAAGAGCTAGTTGTGTTGCCTCCCTAGGGGTGTAAGCATTTTTACTCCCTAGGGAAAAAAAACTAGCAAGGTAAATCTAGGAGGGTGTAAACCCTTTTACTCCTCCCAACAACCTTGTTAAGTGGCTTTTCCAAAACAAATAATGGAACTTGGTGGAAGGTGCATGTATTTATACTTATCCAAGGGTTTTGAGCATTAACAACCACGAAACAAGAAGAAATACTAGCAATATGCAGAAAATTCCTTATCAATTCCACTAGATAGCAAGACAAAACCCGTTTTTACCAATTATCTTCCATCACAAAGCAAAGAGAAGCATCCAAGAGAGATAACACAACACTTCTTCCACAAGAGACAAGTACTAGCATCCAAATAGCAAGAGAGAGAAAGATATATGCGATTTTCCCAAGTGGGGCAAAACTTTCATCCAAAACATATGCAATTCTCAAGTGTTAGGATATGATTAAAGCAAATGTCATGACCTTTATTTATACAAGGTCTCACTAACCAATTTGTCCACTTAACTAAGGGTAAAAAAAAAATTGGGGAGGTTGACCCCCTAATTTTTCCCTTTACAAAATATAATTCGAATTTACAAAATAATTGATCCCTAAAAGAAGACGTCATCCCTCCTAGGGTGACACATTTTGGCATAATGAGTAATTCGTTGAGCAATTTGAGGAAGTTGTTGGGCCTACAAAGGCCTAAATTCCATTGTGCAAGGGTCTTCCTCCATCAAAAATTCCAAATCATCATAAAGTCACCTATCACCATCAAACCCTAGCACTCAAGTGAGATATCATGCCCTAGAAATTGATGTTTTGAGCCTCCAAGGTCAAACATTGGGAAAATAATCGCTAGCTTTCCTTCTCTGGGATGTCATCTCCTACCTCCAAAGGCAATGTTCATCATCTAGCTTGCCCCAAGGCATGGGGTATGGAATCCACTCTATGGGATTCATGCCCCAAAGAAGGCCTAAGTGAGGCATATTCCTTCACAAATGTCCACCAAAGCAAGGTCCTGCAAAGACAAGTAAATGCGCCCTCCAAGGGTCTCAAGTCAAATGTATCATGCCAAATAAAATCACATTTAATACAAGAGCCATCTAAACAAGTGCATCAAATCTACCTTTTCAAATTAAACAAATGCTTAAATACGCTATTCAATTTTCCAAATTTAGATACGGGAGGGGTGTCATGATGCCCTATTGGGAGAACCAATTCCTCAAGCAGGGGAGGTTGCCAAGGACAATCCTTTCTGATTCATGTAGTGGGTATGAGGTGGATGGGGTTAAACTTATAGGTATTGGGTTTCATGACATACAATGGATCGTACTCATTTATGGGTGCCTTTGTAGAGGGTGTGTTTCCCTTCGTCCACGATGCATAATTTTTCCAAGCCCCTTTGCCATTAATTTATTAGAGTATTTCCAAGTTGAAGCTAAAGTGGGACTTCTACCTAAGCATGAAAAAAATTCCCTACATTAACTCTACCTTGGTCATACTTGACCATGCTTCCCCATGATGTATTCCAAATGGTAGAACCATTTTTGTTTCCTTCTGGCCTTATGAGATTGTGATTTGTCGTTTGTGGGTTGTATTTCCTTTTCCAAATCTTGCCCCACAGGTCACTTTTACTTTGGAGCCATCTCCACCAATTTCTTCCCCTAGAACTGAACTTAAAGTTTCTGGGTCTCTGAGTCTGAGTCCTCCTGCCATCTTAGGCAGACATACTTGTCCTAGTTGGCTAGAGCCCATTTCGTTTTCTATTTTTCTCCCCCCCATAGGAAGGATCTCTACAAATTTCTGACAAACTTTATCATGGATTTGGGAGCCGCCAACGCTGAGAAGAGGTAAAGAGACATTGCCTACAAAACCTATTTGAGCAATTGTTCCAGGTAGATATTGGTGGCCACCCACCTATTCCAACTGACTCCTTTTGACAGTTTTAGTCAGAACGTTCTTCTGTAATTCTTTGTAATTGTGAGTTTGACACTTTTGGAGTTGTCTGAAGCCCTACACAGCTTCCAGATGGATATTGGTGGCCACCCACCTAATCCAACTGGCTTATTTTGGAGGTTTTCATGTCAGTACATCTTTATGTACTTCCAGGGTTGTTTTGGGGCTCTAAACGATTTGTTTTTGTCTTGCCACATTCTGACTGTAGACAGAGTCATAGTTTGATGACATAATGTGTATTTCTCAAAAATACCTTTCCAACAGGCTATCACGCGCCTAAACCGGAGGCCATGTGCAAAATTTACGACCCCGAGAAGTTGAGGTACCAACTTACCCATCGGGGCCCACATAATTTTTTGTGTTTCATCTTCTAGGGTTAGGTTTTTATATATCTAGGCTTTTGGCATTCATGAGTAATGTTAAAAAGGCCTATTGAGCCTCATTGTAATCATTATTCTCAGACGGATGCACGTAGCAGCCGCATCTCTTCTCAGAGATAGCTACCACCATTTGAGCAAGTTGTTTTCAGTTCTGCAGTTTTATAGTTTCAGTCTATTTTATTTATTCAATAGAAGTTATTGTTCACTGGATATGTGTTGTTGTTGTTAGTATCTTTGTGTTATTGTATTCAGTTTGTTATTTATTTCGTTCCGCTCATAAATATGGATGAGTGGTATCAGAGCAATCTTCTCTTCATTATTTTTTCTTCGTGCATGTCCCTGATAAGATCTAAGTACAAGAAGTTGGGACTCGAACCAGTCGAGCCTTTGCAAGATCGGTCATGCCGAACTCGACAACAACTCATGGGTGATGAGAAGAAAGATGATGGAGTAGGAGATCATTTTAAACTTTTGCTCAAGGAAGCCCTTGCGTGACAAAGGAAAATAATGATGGACAAGTTTGCACAGATCCTTTGGCGGCTGCCCATAGAAGACACATATTCATCAAGCGGCCATGGAGCCCCCTTCAAGGTACAAGTAAATTTTGATATTTTATTATTTGAAGGACTGATAGATGTGGATGTTGTAGATAAATGGTTGAATTTGCTCGAAGGGTATTTTTTGGTCGACAATTTTTCCGATAGGGAAAAGATTACTTTTGCACTCCTCAAAGTCATCCCCCATGTTAAGGACTGGTGGGATACTTACTCTTAGCAAAGGGCCATAGAGGATTCTGCAATATTTGCGGTCGCCCCCACATGGGATTCCTTCAGGGATTCCATTAAAGAACAATACTACCCTATTGGAAGCTACGAGGATTAGTACACGAGATGGACCACCCTGCGTCAGGAAAGGGATCAGACAGTACCAGATTTCACCAATATTTTCCATACCCTACGCACCAAATTGGGTATCAAAGACTCTGAATGACATCTGGTGTTCAAATACCGCGGTTGTCAGCATAGATACATTCAAACATAAATGTATTTTCTGGACATCGCATCATTCGGCATGACTTATAGATATGTTGTCAAGATCGAGCAAAAATTTAAGTAGAAGAGGTGAGAGTTTGGATCTGCAAACTCCTCACAATCGAAGCAGGGCAAAGGCGGCCCCAACCCACAAAACAAGGGACAGAGCAAAGATGGCCACTCTTAGGACAACCATTCCAAGCCGCAACACAAGAAGGGTAATGAGAAGTCGAAGAAGGACACAAGAAAGTGGTGTGAATACCATAAAATCCCTTGGCACAACACCGAAGAATGTCGCTCTAAGAAGTCACTGGTTGTCGAGCTCAAAGATTCCGAGTAAGAGGCATATTCTGACTCCAAATCAAATCCAGAAGGAGGGAAGTGGATTATCTATTTTGAAGCTAGTGCCACTATCACTACCACCAAAGTCCATCCAAGCGAACCAGAAGAACCAAGGGAAGGGTAATGCCTCTTTCACTCACAGATGTGGGTAAAGGGGGCTCCGCTTCATTTCATTGTTAATAGCAATAGTCATAAGAACCTGATCTCAGTAGAGGTCATCAAGCGGTTGGACTTGCCAATGACACCACACCCACAACCCTACACCATCGACTATCTTCGCCAAGGAAGATATCTCTGCTTCAACCATAGTGGTGTCTGCCCTACGACATAAAGCCCTTCAAAGATGAGGTATTGTGTGATATTTCTCCTCTTGAAGTTTGTGATGTTATTTTAGGACAACCATATTTGGGGAAATTACATGTTGTGTATGAGTCTAAACCCCTCAATGTTATTATTACTTTGAGTAGGCAATTGTACAGGATACCAGAGGTAGTGCTACCTACCGCTATTTCTTTAATCTCTACTAGTCAATGCAGTAAGGTCATTTCACATACCAGGAAGTTCATCTTCTTTTTTATCCATGCTCACAGTAAGCATAAGGTCATCGCCACATTCGTGACCTCTACATAGAGCTTCTCTTTGCAGCAGAAGCAAGTGGACAGAATCGTGGAAGAGTACAGAGACATCTTCTCATCACCCACCGGGGTAGCTACACATTGCCAAGTCAAGCATCCAATATATCTAACCCCGGGTGCACCTCTTCCTAATGGAACAGTTTATCATTGCTCACTGATGGAAAATGATGAAATCAAGTGTCAGATCCAAGAGCTTCTTCGAAATTGGCACAACACACCCAACTCCTCCCCTTGCGGAAGCTCGATTGTACTGGTGCAAAAGAAAGACGAGACTTGGCAGCTCTATATTTATTACAGAGCATTAAACAAAATCGTAGTCAGGAACTGGTACCCAATTGCCCGAATTTATGACCTTATTGACCAACTCAAGGGGGGAAAGTTCTTCAACAAGATTGACCTAAAGTCTAGATACCACCAAGTTCCCATCGAACCGACTTGTTAAGAACCAAATACTTGCATACAAAAACACCACAAATATTCAGAGAACAATATAGAAAACCACCACTTTTATTATAGAAAACCCTTGAGGTATGGAAACACCATACAATGGATCCTATTATGGAAGGGATCCTCTCATTTTCAATTGCCTATTCAAGGGGGAAACCTCCTAATTAGCTTCAGCTCCAAATACAATAATTTTCTTCATATCCCATTACATTGTTTTAACCCCTTTATATAGCGTTACCATCACCCAAGAACATTCTAGAGTTGGAATCTTCTAGAAGAAAAACCTTCTAAGAAGTCCTCTTACATTTATTATATCTAACTACCCATTTATTATATCTAACTATCATAATGGGTCTTATTAAATAATATAGTGGACCTAGTCCACCTTACATTGAATGACCTCAACTACCTCTCTAGCTACCTAACATTCCATCCTCCTTATGAAAGAGTTGTCCTCAACACTTGTTATGAGGGTGTACAACCATATACCAGGGTCCCATGGATAAGTGTGGACCATAGTGTTGAAGTAGATTACAGAACCATGGTCCCATGTACAAAGGAAAGCCACCATGTTGAAGTAGTCCAACCCCCATTGTAAACCACGGTCCCATGTCCAAGTGCTCATGTTAACTCCCCGCAGAATATTTAGGAACCCAATAACCAACTAAAAATGATGCTCCAAAGACTGACACCTGTCATGTGGATCCAAATAAGAAGATCCATCCACATAGTGGAAAAGGGTCGTAGCATAATCTGGAAGGAATAATACCATTGTAGAATATGTAGGATGGACACTTGTAATAATCATTGGCTCCCGATTTGTCACATTGATGTTCTCTACAAAAGGTGGATTAAAGTCATCAAATAAAATATGAAAGTGATTGTCATCCCAGAAATGACAACTATCCATATACCAATCATCACAATCGGCCTCAAAATCATACCAAACATATACTTCTTGATTATATCCATCCCTGATGTCCGCCATAAGATATATCTCCTGCATGTTATCCAATGAATCTTGAATACTATGAAAACTATCCTTGAGGCCATTTTTAAGGTCATTCAATGTGAGGCTATCTGCAAGGTCGTGTAATGTGTCATACAATTGGGCTTTGAATGCTTCAGTCATATGTAGAATTTCTTCGAGGGTTTGAGAGGGAATAACCATTTGAAACACCACATAAAATATACCAAAATAAATCTCTTAAAATGATTTATCCAATGGCATTTATTTGGTTTAAATCTGAGCACCCTATGAAAAGTTATCAACTCTGTAGTCTCGTCGTCGTCATGAAAAACCCAAAAAAAATAACTAATTTTAAATCAGCGATATCTTCACTTTCAGAGCTCCGATTTGGACGATTTGTTTTTCTGAAATTGAGTGAAATTGTGAGAGGAACTCATATCTGCAATTTGTTTTGAAAAATTCAACCCCAGCTGCTATAGAAATCAAAAAAATCACACGATCGTTCGTGGAAAAAAAATCTTGAAAATTGCATATTTTAAAATGAAAATAACTTGACTTCCTAAACATTGTTTCAGACAATTGTTTTTTTTAATTGGGTGTTTTTTTGAGAAGAACTCAGATATACAACCATTTTTTTCAAATTTTGCACCAAAACCTACAGAAATTGTCCGGAATGTCGCGGCCCTCTTTTTTTTTTCTCCGAAAAAACAAATCTGCAAAAAATAAAAATATTTGCCCACACTTCTTGTCAAAGAAAGTGCTCTGATACCAATTGTTAAGAACCAAATACTTGCATACAGAAACACCACAAAGATTCATATAACAATATAGAAAACCACCACTTTTATTATAGAAAATCGTTGAGGTAGGGAAATACCATACAATGGATCCTATTATGGAAGGGATCCTCTCCTTTTCACTTGCCTCTTCAAGGGGGCAACCTCCTAATGAGCTTCAGCTCCAAATACAATACTTTTCTTCATATTAATTACACTGATTTAACCCCTTTATATAGTGCTACCATCACCTAAGAACATTCTAGAGGAGGAATCTTCCAGAAGCATAACCTTCTAAGAATTTCTCTTACATTTATTATATCTAAATATCCATTTATTATATCTAACTACCATAATGGGCCTTATTTAATAATATAGTGTACCTAGTCCACCTTACATCGAATGACCTCCACTACCTCTCTAGATATTGATACCAATTGTTAAGAACCAAATACTTGCATACAGAAACACCACAAATATTCAGAGAACAATATAGAAAACCACCAGTTTTATTATAGAAAACCCTTGAGGTAGGGAAACACCATACAATGGATCTTATTATGGAAGGGATCCTCTCTATTTCACTTGCCTCTTCAAGGGGGAAACCTCCTAATGAGATTCAGCTCCAAATACAATACGTTTCTTCATATCTCATTACATTGCTTTAACCCCTTTATATAGTGCCACCATCGCCTAAAAACATTCTAGAGGATGAATCTTCTAGAAGCAGAACCTTCTAAGAAGTCTTCTTACATTTATTATATCTAACTGCCCATTTATTATATCTATCTACCGTAATGGGCCTTATTTAATAATATAGTGGACCTAGTCCATCTTACATTAAATGGCCTCCACTATCTCTCTAGCTACCTAACACGATTGATGTATAGAAGACAACTTTCAAATCTAAAGAAGGTCTCTTTGAATGGTTGGTCATGCCCTTTGGCATAACAAACGCACTAGCAACTTTCATGAGGTTAATGGATGATGTATTGAGATCCTTCACCAACTCTTTTGTGGTGGTATATCGGGATGACATCCTCATATTCAACAGAACTTGGGAGGAGCATATGCAACAATTCAGCAGGTTTTGAGCACTTTGTGGCAACACAAGCTATATGCCAACTTGGAAAAATGCTCCTTTGGCATGAATATGGTCCAATACTTGGGCTACATTGTTGATGAACATGGGGTACATGTGGATCCAACTAAGATCCAAGTCATATGTGACTGACCATCCCTAACCACACTAACCGAGCTTCGGAGCTTCTTGGGACTGGACAACTTCTATTGATGGTTCGTGTTGGGATTATCCCATATTGCATGGGCCCTAATCCAAGTGACCAAGGGTGGTGGCAAGGAAAATTTCACGTGGGGGAAGGCACAACAACAACCATTTGATAATTTGAAGCATCGCTTGTGCTCAGCTCCAGTAGTCTCCTTACCCGATCTGCAACAATCGTTCAAGATTGAGACTGATACATCTGACTATGCTATAGGTGCAATTTTCACTCAACACGGTCATCCAATAGCATACCATACTGAGACACTCTCAGATATTGTCCGGAAACACCCCACCTATGACAAGGAAATGCATTCCATTGTACAAGCCTATCATCAATAGAAACATTACATTATGGGAAAGGAGACAATCATCCACATTGATCACAAACCTCTGCAGTTCATACAAACATAGGGGAAGTTCCAGAACTACCACCATCAGAAGTGGTCCACGCACCTGCAACAGTTCCATCTCAACATCAAGTATAATATAGGAAACACAAATCGTGTCATTGACTGCCTCAGTCGACCTCTCGTGGCTGCACTCACCACCGTGCTCCATTCCTATGGGCATGAGGCATCTGAGTGGCCTCAACTTTATCAGCAAGATATTGACTTCGCCACCACCTATCATCTCTTGGGTATAGGCGCGAATGTCACCAATTTTCACATTCCAAATAGACTTTTATGCCATCTGGGCCACCTCTGTGTTCCTTCAAGAGAGCATGTAAAGATGATTTGGGAGGCTCACTACAGTCGGATGGAAGGACATTTTGGCGTGGAGAAAACTGTGGTCGTTCTACAGAAACATTTTTATTGGCCAAAACTTCGACAAGATGTCAACAAGTATATCAGATCTTCCAATGCATCTGTCATTGCCAAGACAACCACTAAGAAGTAAGGCTTATACACCCCTCTTCCTACTCTCGAGAGGCCTTGGGAATCCATCTCGATGGATTATATGTCTGGCCTTCTGTCCACCAAGCAAGGTAATGATTGTGTATTTGTGGTGGTTGATCGGTTTTCAAAGATGGCCATTATCACAACCTACAAGAAGAGCATCACAGCGACAGATATTGCCAAGTTGTTCTTCGAACGAGTGTGGTTCCATTTTGGGATACCACAAACCATCATCTCATATCAAGGAAGCAGGTTCCTCGACACATTTTGGTCGAGTCTCTAGTCACTGTTGGACACCAAGCTCACTAAATCCACTGCCTTCCACCCTCAAACTGGTGTCCAGACAGAGGTCATCAATTGGATGATTGTGCACATCCTACACATGTATAACTCTAAGAATCCACGTACATGGTATGAGAGTCTTCCCTATGTTCAACACAACTACAACAAGGCTCTCCATAGCTCCACTGGCCATATCCCATTTTAGGTGGGGTTGGGATTCCAACCCTTGGGTCCCATTGATGTTGAACTACCTCTTGCAACCACATAGACAAAATCTTCCCATGTTCTGTCTGAGGCCAACAAAGCCACCAGATTCATTGAGAGGATTCAACACATCCACCAACAAGTCCATGAGATTTTGCAGAAATCCAATGCTATGTACAAGCAGCGCTATGATCAACATCAGGTACCACACAAGTTTTAGGTGGGAGACAAGGTTTGGTTACATTTGTAGAAAGAACGCCTTACAGGGCCCCATCGAAAACTCCGTACACTTCTCTATGGGCCTTAGACTATCAACAAGGTTGTGGGAGACAATGCTTTTGAGCTCAACACTCCCCCCCTTGGCTTTCACTCAGTGTTCAATGTGGACCTCCTTCGGCCATATTTTCCACCATTATTGGACACCTTAGAGATTGCAGAAAAGTTGACACTAACAAATATCAACCTTGACTGCATGGAACAAACATACACTAACAAAATATTGGAGACATAGGTCAAGGGCACTCACCAGCAGAGGATCCAGCTTTATCAAGTTGTCAAGGCATGGAAACTCTTTCACCAAGGAAAATGGCTCACCCAGCGCCAAATTCAATAGAAATTTCCTAGCCTAATGGGGTCACTCAACTAAATGGAGACCATTACTTCTTAAGGGGGTAGGACTGATCCAGGTGGATATTGGTGGCCACCCACCTATTCCAACTAGCTCCTTTTGACAGTTTTAGTCAACACATTCTTATGTAATTCTTTGTAATTGCGGGTTCTGCATTTTTTGGGTTGTCTGAAGCCCTATACAATTGCTAGGTGGAGATTGGTGATCGCCCACCTAATCCAACTGGCTTATTTTGGAATTTTTCATGTCAGTACATCTTTCTGTACTTTCAGGGTCGTTTTGGGGCCCTAAATAATGGTTTTTTGGCTTGCCATAGTCAAACTGTAGACAAATTCAGAGCTTGACATCATAATGTGTAGTTCTTGAAAATACCTTTACAACAAGATATCACGCGCTAAAACAGAGGTTGTATGCAAAAGTTACGACCCTGGGAAGTTGAGGTACCAACTTACCCATCAGGGCCCACATAAATTTTGGTGTTTCATCTTCTAGGGTTATGTTTTTGGATGTCTAGGGTTTTGGAATTCATGAGTAATGTTAAAAAGTTCTTTGGAGCCTCATTGTAATCATTATTCTCAGACGGATGCGCGTAATGGCCACATCTCTTATCAAAGATAGCTACCACCATTCAAGCAAGTTGTTTTCAGTTATGCAGTTTTACAGTTTCAGCCAATTTTATTTATTCAATAGAATTTATTGTTCACTGGATATATGTTGGTGTTCGTATCTCTATGTTATTGTATTCAATCTGTTATTTATTTCATCCCGCTCATAAATCTGGATTAGCAATACAAGATGGCTTGGAAAATTCAAAGAGCGAAAGGTCTAGTTTGCTAATTTCTTTTCCATCTTGGCCAGGAGGTATTCCCAAGTGGCATTTCTTAGGGCATTTTATATTAGTGGAGTGCTAAGGTACTTGGAAGGTAGAGCACTGCATTGAAAGCCTAGGATTTTGGAAATATTGTTTTGAATGGCAATGTGAGTATTAAAGAAAAAAACTTGGGACTTACCTTGATTTATGTTTGTTCTTGAGACTTCCATGAAGTCTTCTAGCACCCGTTTGATTGCCAACACTTCCCAAACAATTGGGATTCCCATAAGCATTGTGTCATCAACAAATTTTTGGTGAGAGACCAACCGATCATCTCCATGAAGGTGAAGACCTTTGATTTCATTTTCAGATACAACCGCCTTGATATCTTTTCCAAACTTCAATAGCTAAGAAATAATGCATTGGGCCTAGGTCTTTCATCTCAAACTTTGTAGCAAGCTTCTTCTTGCAATATGTGATGAGATTTTCTTCTCCAGTCAAGAATAAATCATCCACATATAGAAGCAATATGACTGGCTCATCATTCATAACCTTGAAGTAAAGGTTAGAATCAACTTTACTCTTGGTAAAGCCCAAGCTTGTTGGGAAACTATCAATTATGCCATACCAAGCTCTAGGAGCTTGCTTCAACCCATACATAGATTTCTTCAACTTGCAGACATGAGTCTTTCTATATTCAACTTCAAACCCTTGTGGTTGTTCTATATACACTTCTTTTTCAATAACACCATTTAAGAAAGTTGTCTTCACATCCATCTGGTGTAACTTCCACTTACTTTTAGCTGCAAGAGCTATGATGGTTCTCATAGAAGTGTATAGGATACATGAGAAAATGTTTCTTCATAGTCAATACCTTCCTTTTGATAAAAACCACGAGCCACAAATATTGCCTTATGTTTTTCAAAACTTCCATCTGTTGCATGTTTTATTTTGTATATCCACTTGGAAGATACCACATATTTGTTCTTTGGTATGGGAACTACTTCCCATACATCATTATTTATAATGGATTGGTATTCTTCTATCATGGCGTCCATCCATTCTTTCTTCTAAACGGATTCTTCAAATCAAGTAGGTTCCTTTTCTACGAGATCACACATTAAGGCCATATATCTGGAGAATGGCTTAGGTTTCTTACTTTGTCTCGTGGTTCCTTCTGAGGCATCATAATTATTTGCATCTTGAATAAGTTCTTTCGTCCAAGATGGTTTTCTCTTGTAAGAGATCATCATACGGGGAGGTTCTTGAGATTCTATCATATCATGATATTTTGGAATCTCATCATCAGGGGTAATTGTAACTTCCTTCATGAGTTCTGCAACTCTGGGAGCTACAGTTTCTTTTTCACATACTTCTTCAAGCTGACATTTCCTTGATCTTTTGAGTGTTGCATATTCATCAAAGGTTACATCTCTGTTGATCTCAATATGATGGTAACCTGGTATGTAAATTCTAAAGGTCTTAGATACCTCACAGTATCCAACAAATATTCCTTTCTTTCCTGAAGTATCTAACTTAGTTCTCTTTTCTTTTGGAATGTGTACAAATACTGGACAACCAAATATTTTTAGATGGATTACTTCTGGATTCTTTCCAATGAACATTTCTTCGGGGTTTTGGAATCCAAGTGCACTATGGGATAATCTTTTTTGAACATATACTGTTGTTCTTTCTACTTCAACCCATAAGCGTATTGGAAGATCTTGATCATGAATCATAGTCTTTACTGCTTCCATAATCATTTTATTCTTTCTTTCTGCTACACCATTTTTTTGAGGATTATAGGGAGTGGTGAGCTCCCACTTAATCTTGACATCTTCCAAAAGCTTCCAAATTAATTTGAAGTGTGTTCTCCTCCATTTTCTGACCTGAGTGTCTTGATTTTCCTTTCGGAGGGGTTTTCTACCAAGGCTTTGAATTCCTTGAACTTTCCAAGTGCTTCATCTTTTGATTTCAAGAAATAAACCCAAGTATTACAAGAGTAATCATCAAAAAGGATACATAGTATACATACCCGCTTAGAGAGGTTGATGACATTGGACCGCATACATTTGAGTGGACAAGTTCCAAGATTCCTTCTACTTTACTGTCTCTCTTTGGAAAATGATTCTTTATGTTCTTTCCTTGTGCGCATCCCTTGCATACACCTTCATGATCAACCTTTAATTCTGGTAAACCTGTAACTACCTTGATTACATATGGTAAGGATTTGTAGTTGATGTGAGCTAGTCTTCTATGCCAAAGTTCACAAGGAATTTCAGT
This sequence comes from Picea sitchensis, assembly GCA_010110895.2. Taxonomy (NCBI): domain Eukaryota; kingdom Viridiplantae; phylum Streptophyta; class Pinopsida; order Pinales; family Pinaceae; genus Picea; species Picea sitchensis. Next base: position 16,662 of record SNQJ01S0027280.1, on the reverse strand, counting down.
AGAGTGAGTCAAGGCTACATCTGAGTGACCTTTTAACTTGTACAACCCACCTTCTTATGTTCCAATAACAACTGCATCTTCTATAGTTTTTTCCTTTAGGCCACATAAGAACTTCACCATATATGAATGCAATCCTGAAACTTTTATTATATAGAGCTGAGATAGAAAGTAAGTTCTTTGTCAAACCCGATACATAAAGTACATCCTTCATTCTCATCGGAGTTCATGAATCAAGTTTCTAGGTGGATTCTCCCATTCCTTTGATAGGGTACTAATAATAATCTCCAAGTGAAACTTTATGGGGGGGAATCCTTTTCTGTAAGGTTAGAAAGAATGTCTTTATGACATGTCATGTGCTTAGAGGTACCACTATCTATGAGCCAAGTATCCTCTCCAAGTGTCACAGATCCTAAGAGAGAGGAAAACAAAACATATTCTTCAATCTCTTATTTAGTTAACTTCTTGGGTGGCTCATCATCTTCAACTGCATGGGCACAATGTCTTTTGTTATTTCTCCTCTTTTATTCTTCCCTTATGGCAGGACAATTCTTAGCAATCTGTCCCATCTTATCACAATGATAACATTGATAGGAGGATAAATCTTTTCCCTTTCTTTGACCCTTATGATATTTCCAGAATCTCTTTGGAGAGTGAGATTATTTATGAAAGTGGGTCTCCTTTTGAAAATGAGACTTTTTGTTTCCACCCTTAGCATGACCAGCTAGGGCTTGATATTCATCTCTTAATAGGACGACTTCTCGGTTGGCCACTCTTGCTTCTTCTTGAACACATTCTTCCCATAAACTGTCAAATTGGAGTTTCTCTTTTCTTGTACAAATAGTTTGGATGAAGGCATCCCAAGGTCTTGTGAGACCATTAAGAGTTGTCATCATGAGTTCATGTTCATCTAAGTTGTCTCCAATCGCCTCTAATTGTTCCTTGAATTGAGAAACCCTAGAGAAATAGTCTTGAACTATTTCTCCTTTTTGCATCTTTGTATTCTTGAGTTGGGTTCTCAGGTTCATATTCTGGTCGATGTTCTTTCTTTCATACATTCTAGTTAGGGAAACAAACATATATTTTGGAGTATTCTTATAGGGAACTTGAGGGATCAAGTGGTCTTTAGTAGAGTCTGCAATTATCCTTTTAGCTTTGATCATATCCTTCTTGTACTTCTCTTTGGATGCATCTTATTCGGGTTCTAGTACATTTTCTTTTATGAATTTTGGAAGTTCATTCTCTTCAAGAATGATTCCAATTCTATACTTCCAGGCACGGAAATTTTCCACACCTTCTAACTTGTCAACGATTTTGGTGGTTGTAGACATCTTGACATGGAGCTAAGAAAATGACCAGAAAATTAAAGTGATCAAAAATTGAAACTGAGCTTACCAGGAGATGTGTTGGGCTGAGGCAAGTTTGTTGGAGCTAACTGTTTCAGAAAACTCCAAGTTTTACCCCTTGAAACTTGACCTGCGCAATTCTAGACTGGTACTTCTGGTACTGATTCTGGTTTTCCGGTACCAGTCAAAACTAGGGTTTGACTTTCCAGAGAATCTGGACACTGAAAAAGTTCGCTCAAGCTGCCAAAAGATGAGCTAAGGCAGGGCACACTTCCCAAGATAGTTTTTGGTCAAAAATTCCTCTTTAGTAAAATCCCTAATTTTCTTATACGACAACAATGACGTCTATATACCTAGTGAAATATTCTCTATTCAATCAAACTCTGATACCATGTTAAGTTTTAGTGTTGTTATTAGGTTATTTCCAAATTACATGAGCATTCAATTCATTTCCAAAACAACAACATAAAGAGGATCATTTAAAGAAACACAATCACAAGGTACACGACATTTTATCCTGGGAAACCCTCATGGGGGAGAAAACCCAACAAAAACTTCCTCAATAATAGATTGCCAATACAATGCCAAGACTAAGATGAAAACACCAAATATAAACCAAGACTAAGCATGCACCTCTCTTCTCCTTCCTCCTACAACTACCACTGCCTTTAATATATGCGCACTAGATGAGTGAATGCGAGTATGTAAGTGAGGCACTATCCTCACATATAAATATTGGTTGAGGAGGTGCTAGGGTTATGTCTCTTCACATGGTAGGGCCGAATTCTTTTAGAAGTGGTTAAAACCACTTTATAAACACTAGGGGATGACTTTACAAATACCACCATATGAATATGGTTTGACCAAACCACAAAAGGGGATTTGATCTTATACAAGACATGATCCGAAAATGATCTTTAAAAGACTTGGTTGAGTTTTAAGCATGTGTTCAATTACCATTTAGGAATTAAGAAAGAAGAAGAAATTAATGAGAGATTATTACAACCATCATAAAGAAATGCAGATCAAAATATAAGCATAAACAACAACAAACCATAACAGCAAGGTTGTTAATGGAGTTCGACAAGATTGCCTACATCTCTAGGCCTTTGTCTTAGTGGGGGAGGCTTTCTTGTTTATCTTCAATGCTTCAAAATTACATCATAAATGTATCAAAATCATTACAAACTAGTTTGGTTGTGTTCTAATCTACCTCAAGAATCCTACACAACTGACGACACTAAAAAAGGTTGAGCATAGCTCCCGGAATTGGCCTCCAAAGTTTGTTTCCTCAATGGCTTACCTACATAAACATGGCTTCAAGCTTCACAAACTCATTATCATTCTGCAATTATGAACCTCTTGGTTTGTCAAAAACCTCTTATTTATACAATATTTGAGTTGGTGATCCTATCCTAACTTCCTCCCAATATCTGACCTTAGAAAGTGCTCCAGATCCTAAAAAATGTGCAAAAATCCTCCAAAACAGCATAAAAATTTCCAAAAAATCATATTATAAAGTTTGAAAACACAAAATTTGGCAAATATTGGGTGCAACCCCTCTCTCCCGGGATCCTGGTCATATGGAGCATGCCATATGGCCAAGGGCTAAGTGCTGGCGCGTTGACCCCTAACTTCTAGTCCAGGTCATATGCATGTGGACATGTGTCCAGGTGCTAACTCTCCACACACCCCAAAATTTTGGCTTGGCTCTTGGTCATGTGCTTTGGTTGCGAGCTAGCCTCCCACCGACCGAGGCCTATCCCCAAAAACACACTAATATGTAACTTAAATAAATATTCACCACATAATTTAACAAGTCACACATGTATCCTAGATGGTGTGCCCCATTTCGTTAAGACGTGGCTCGTCCCGAAGGTTAAGGGTTCCAATCCCTTGAAGGCGGAACAAATTTTTTGGCCCAACCAATACTGGAAAAATCTGGGGTGTCACATGATGCCCTGTGATTGGGCCACATGTCACCTTGTGGTTGGCCCATACGGTCCAATCACGACACAATTATCATGCACAGTCACCTACCACGTCACTGTCGTACAACCACGTGATGTGCCACGTCAGCTTCCATACAGTGCCACATGTCAATTTTTTATTGGTCCACATAAGCCCCTGTAAACACAAAAAATGAGTGACATGTGTCACCTCCTCGTGTTGTCACGTGTCCTACTGACATCATCATGACATCATGTTGATGTCACATGTCGTACTGTTGATGTCAACAGTATGACCTGTTGCCTTTGACTAGTTGATTGTTTTGCCTGTTTGGGAAATCAATCCGAATGCGATAACTTTCGCATATGGTGTCCATTTTCAAAAAAAAATTATATGGACGAAATTGGCGCAAAGATCCAGACACGATGGTATTGGTTTCGGTCGATTCCAAGAACTTTGATTTTTAGGCCTCCCTGGATCCATTTTGGATCAAGACCTGACATGATCAATCCACAAAAGGGGATTTGATCTATAAGATAATAACTCAAATATAATTAGAATATTCTTTGAAGTTACAATAATTCAACACATTGGTGAATCGACGAGAATATTCCACTAGTTCTAGTATCTTGTGCTTGATGATGGGCCACCAAGCTTGGAAGAAGTCAGTCGTGAAACCATCCAGCCCTAGAGATTTCCCTTTGGGAATTTCCATTACTTCTTGCTCTATCTCTTCAATGGTGGTAGGTATTAGGAGAGCTTCATTATGTTCTTGAGACACTAGATTCATAATTTTTCTGGTTATTTTGTTGATAACTACCCTTCGGTCTTGTTGCAATTCTATAAGCAGGTTTTTGAAGTAGCTAACTATTTCCTGGTCAATCTTTGTGTGTTTGGTTAGCTATTGCCCTTGTTCATTTTTTATGGAGGTTATGTGATTTTTGTATCTTCTGTGTATGTTATATCTATGGAAGAATTTTGAGTTGTGATATCCTTCTTTGAGCCACTACACTCGAGATTTTTGTTTCCGTAGAATTTCTTCTTGATTGTCTTTGATGTCCATTTGAGTTTGTAGATTGGTTTCCTCTGTAGCCAGGTGCTCACTGTGCCCCTTCTCTATGATCTGTTGTGAAGCTGCTCCATTTTTGTTTCTAGATGTTTTTTTTTTAAATATGTTTTCAAAGGTCTTCTTGTTCCATTTTTTGAGGTTTGCTTTAATATATTTTAACCGTTGTTGGAAGTCGTACATTGGAATTCCGTGGAAGTGTTGTTATTCTTGCCACCAACTACCAATGTTTTCCATGGAGGTGTGATCTAGCCAAAAAGATTCAAACTGGAAGGGTCTAAGAGAGGGTGTATCTAAGACAATGAGATCCAACTTAATTGGCCAATGATCAGAGCCAGTACAAGGGAGAATGGAGAATTAAGGTAAAGGCTGATTAAAGGAAGAGAATCAGAGACAAGAAAATGATCTAATCTTGAGGCAACTTGGTTGTCCCCTTTGCGTCGATTGCTCCAGGTGTGAACTCTATTGGAAGAGGGCAGGCCAATTAGTTCAATGTTGTTGATGATATCCGTAAGTTTGAGAGAGGCTTGGTCTAACCTGCAGATGCCTCCTCTTTTCTCATCAAGGAAGGTTATGATATTGAAATCCCCTCTTATGATCCAATGATTATCTCAAATTATGGGTTTAAAGGCTTGGATGGAGTTAAGAAAAAGCTCCTTAGTAGGGGACAAGGGTAGGCCATAAACATTGGCGATGAAATGTTATGAACACAATATATATAGAAATAGATATAATTAATAATAATTAAATATAATAATTAAACACATTATAAATCAAAAGTCATGTCTTATATAAAGGATGTGTCTATTCATGAAAGGGCACCCCCTGTGAAGATATATAAACGAGCCCTCATTCTCATTGTAATCATCTCATAATTTCATATACATTTATATATATTAGTTATTGTCCTTATGGATATCTTTATATTCCAAGTATTTTAGATATTTACATAGTGAACCAGGTTGGTTCACCGCAGTGGTATCAGAGCTTCGTTATTGATGCTGGCCATTGGCCATATAAGCTTCTAGCCACATTGAAAAATATTCAGAGTTTCTCTGATCTTCAGGTCATATTGAGAGAAAGTTTCCCTTGGCCATTCATCACACAAGTTTACCTGAAGGGGAAACATTAAAAATAAAAAGATGCCAAAAAATATTACCAGGCTATGAAATATTATTTCGGCTTCAAAAGTTAGAAGAAATTAAGGAAAAAAAGAAGAAGAGGAGAAACAAAAAGGGTTTTCGTAAAGGCAAGTGAACAAATATAAGTTCACACCAAGAAAAGGTAAGAAAAGATAATTTAAAAAAAAAAATCTAACACCAAGAAAAGGTAAGAAAAAGTAATTAAAAAAAAAAGTTCCAAAGAAGTGGAAAAGTGAATATTTTATTTTACCTTTGGAAATTTACCTGCCCATGGTTTTGGAAAACCATTGGCCCATGGTATTCCATACCATATATATATGTGTGTATTTATTTCTAAAGAACTATACCATAGGTTCGTTGTTGGTTACTAGTTACTAGTTCTACTCTATCATCTGAGTTATTGACCCAGGGTTCATGTCTTTCGGGTTTCCAACAAAAACCTCTAAAACTATCGGCCCTCCTGGTAAACCAAAAGGCAACACTACACACAGAATGCGTTGTGCAGACTCACCAGAGATATCTTTAAATCGGTGGCCATAAGACTCACGTGTTTACAGCCTAGGATTGAGCACAAGATATAGGATTTGTATTATGGACAATTTATTATAACTTGTGATTACAACCTACTGTTATTCACGACTTATTCCCTCAATATCGCAACAGTATTTAAACAAGCAATGTAACAATTCATTCATTCATTAAGCATAACAAATACGTACTAAAAAGACAGTAAATATATACATGCATTCATCCCATTACATAGATGTTACCGTGGGGCACCCCCTCTCGGTCTACGTCCACAAAGATTTGGCTCTTGGCTCTTTTATTATGGTAGTTCTGCATATTCGGCGTCGCGCGCTTACAATGCTCCTCAGATGGGTAAGATCTATATGAGGCGAACTAGATCGCACCAGGCTCCTCAACATGCGATCTAATCCTCAGATCTTCCTTCTCTCCTCTCCTCTAGCTCAACAGCTTACAAAATAGTACATAACAACATTACAATTTGCATCGACTCATGCATATCTATGATGTAACAACAATCTGAACAATGAAAAAAGACAACTTATGATACCTACGTATCGAAACCCTCTATAATACCCCAGTATCAGTATTTATACATATTTGGCTCTTCATCCCTTACAATACATTACCAAAACCCTAACCCTACCGACGTTAGGTCTTCCTCTCATGTGTGTGTGTTGTTCTTCCTTCTAGTTGTAGCTTTCCTTGTGCACACCTTCTTGCATGCGCGCATGTTGTGTTTTCCTCCAGGTGTTACTTCCATTTCTGCACGCTTTATTTCCCCACGATCATCCTTCTTTCTACTTCAGCCTGCTACCAATAGGCCCCCAACACTGACATGTGGCTCGTCTCGAGCCACCTAATCCTTCTGAGTTTTCTCGATCTCCTTAGTGATCATCTAGAACTTTTCCTTGAGCTATGTTGTTTGTGTCAGTGCCTGCACAGTCTTATCCTTGATTGTGTCCACTACCTGGACTGCCACTTTGTCGCTCAACAATCCTGCACATTCTTCTTGGGTATGTGTTATCTGTGTCTTAGCTTCCTCTGCATGTGCCAGTACTTCTGTTGCCTGCTCCTGTAATGGCTCTATTTGAGCCTGACACTCTTGTTTCTGGGTTTGCGCAGAGATTAGCTCTGCCTACAATTTCTTAATCTCCTGCGTCCCTTTGACACGCTTTGGGATTGGTATGGTCTTCTACTTCTTCTTGAGCTCTTGGATCGCTGCATTGATCATTTCCTCTTCCGTGTCCCACCGTTGGACCTATGGATCTTCCTCCAACCTTGTCCAAAGATGCGCTACTTTATCGAACAAGTCAGTTGTTGTGCTAACCTGTTTCTCTATCTCTTGTAGCTACATTGTTGCTTCCTGCTTCCTTTGCTCCTTCACTGCCGGTGGAGTGGTGGGTATGAGTTGTTCTCGGAGATTCTCGATCTCCTTCTGATATTGCTCGATGGCCTGTGCAATCTGATCAATCTTTTCTACTACTGGAAGTTCGTTCCCTTGCGTGGTGTTTGGAAGTTTCTCAAAAATTCCTCCTACTCTTCATTCCAGTTCGTTCCTGCATTCTTTTTCCTCCTGAGTTTCAAACTTGTCCTGCTCACAAACTTTTTCCAGCGCCTCTCGCTTCTTTGTTGCTTGCTGTAATTCGACTAAGTTTCTGTGTGCGCGAGACTGTACCTCATGGTCGATGCTAACCTGCAACTTGTGTAGTGCCCTTGATGGAATCTACGTAAAGACCAATTAGATGTGGTTTAAATCATTCAAGGGTGTCTGCCCCACGATTTCATCCATGCGCAACATGCTAGGTGTGATGTAGATCGTTGCGTTTGCGTGTGGTAGTGAGTGGAATGGATCTCGTTCTTCTACCTCCACTCTTTCGTCGGTCTATGGTGTTGATGGCTCTATGCTCCTATTGTTGCTTGTTATTTGTACTTCCCCAAATTTATTAAGGAACTGTCCCATTTCTACCAGCTCTTTTTGCGTTTTGTCCCTGTGATGTGTTGCATGGTCGATGTCATCGACTAGACAATCCTGGACCATTCTGGCAATCATGTCCCCATCGTCCTCCATGATCATGTATTCTAGTGGTGCTTGTTCTGCCTTTGACTTCTTGGGCACGCCTCCTACCTGCGTGGTTGGTCTCTTATTTCCCCCTGGTTCCTGTGTGTTGGGATTTGAGGCGGTCTCCTACGCTCCTTCAATCTGTTTCTGCTATTCCTTAGTCATATGTATACTCTCCTTCTTCCCCTTCTGGGTTCTTGTCTTCTTTGGTCCTTCGTTTGTCTATGTTGGCTTGCCTTGGCTCGTTCTTGATCGCTTGGGCACTTGGATTTTCGGAGGCTGTGTTTCCCCTTGCTCTGCCTCTCCTTCTGTTGTTCTTTCTGGCACTTCCTAGGTGATGGCTAGAATATTCCATTCGTCGGGCCATTTGTTGATGACCATATAGATATCACCCTCTGTGATGCAGTAGCGCATTTGTAGCCATTGTTTAGCCGGATCCTGCCTTGCTTGTATCCACATTGCTTGTCGTGTGGTCTGGAAATTGGCGATGTTTGCATATCACGTGACTGCCTCAGGTGTTATTCTCCATGATCGACTGATGGCTTCCTGTATGTCTCGTAGGTATGCTTCAAATGTGATCCCATTCTCCCTCTTATTCCTAGCGTTCAACCCTGCTTTCATCAATAGATACCTCGCTCCCACTAGCTGTGGTCTAGTACAAAAAACTACATAGCCTGGTTCTCGCCATCCCATGAAGGCTATTAAAGTAATCATCCATGAGTAGTGGAACTGTTGCCTAGGTCTTGTGTATCCTTGCAATCCTCTAGGAATAAGTTCAATAAGTATGGCTCCCATCTCATGGAGGTGCCTTCTGCACACTGGGTTGCAACTGCAATGACTCCGGTTGGTACTTCCTCCCTGCGGCATTTTCTTAGCAACTTGCAGGCTAAGATTTTTGTTCCCAATTGTGCGGTTGCATTGTTGATCCGTTTGATGATGATGCCTCTCGTCCCCCTGGAGATGCCATACTTATTCTTCATTTCTTCCGCCAACGCTTTCTCCTCGAATTTGTCATCCAGAACCAACGCGAGATCCATACCCCGAATTGGTAAGCCTGTTATTTGCGCAATAAGCTCAACAATTATGGGGACGAGTTTGTCCAACCATATGTCCCCTCCATGTGTGACTTCTAACAGTTGCTTGACGCATGTTGTTGCGCTCTAGCCTCTGCCAAAATATGGTAGGTTCAACAGACCTAAGATTCCTATTTTCTCCAGCCCTGTTTCCCACTGATATGGTTGGTTAATTGTTTATCCAAGCTGAGTTGTGCATATGGTATGTATAAAGACCCACTATGCAAGTTGTAGGAACTTGGCTTCATCTGCTACATCATGGTCTGAGTATTTGAGCTTCCCGACGTGACCCAGTAGCTCTGGTCCTACCTGTACCCCAGCTGGTATGCGTGGTAGAACAATTTCTGCTACAGGTTTCTTGTGGGGTGAACTTGGTATCTGTATCTTGTCCTTCGGCTGTGGTGGCTGGCTCGAAGTTCCAGCGACTTCTATTTGTCCCTCTGTATTCCATTCCGACCAAGTCGAGACATCGTCTACAATCTTTCCTACTGGGTGTTCTGAGATGGTCGTTGGAGACTCATCTGGATCCATTATTGCTGTCAGATTCAGCGTCGTGCCATTAGCTTTCAGAGCTGCTTTTGTATTCTCTGGTTGCACTTCCTTCCGGGTTTCTGATTCCCAGTTCTGCGGTTCCTGCGTCACTGCAGCCGTATCTACATTGGTGGCCTCCGTTGTTGGTTGTTGAATTTCTTCCAGTATCGGTGTGGGTTGTACTGGTATCCTCTCTGGGGATGGGATTTCGTCGATATTGACGACCTCCGACGACTTTTGTTCACCTTCTTTGGCCTGTCCTCGTGACCTGGTTTGAACTCTAGTTTTTCTGGCAGTCTGGCTCTCTTCTACTTGCTTGGGCGGTGCCATCGTGGTGAGTATCAAATGGATGCTAGACTCGAACAGTCTCTGTGGTCTCCATGAACTCTCTCTATTTTCTTTCGCCTCTGTCGTTCTCTGTCTGCTCTGTCTCCGTGAATAGAATGTGGGCTCCTGCGTCCGTGTGTTGTATGGATTTCCCATGAATCTTGTCGAGTACGCTTTCTTAGTGATGGGTTAAATGCACCTTAATTGCGGATTCAATGCATCTTCGACGGTTTCCTACTTACCATTACTCCTGTTGTCCCATGTTCTATTGGTGCGATTAATGTGTCGTCCCATCGTTCCTTGCCTCTCTTTAATTTCACCTAGTGTCGTCCTATCATGTTGCTTTTGTCGCCTTTCTTTTTTCCACTTGTTTCCCTTTGTCTGTAACCGTTGTTCTTGTCCTTGCTGCATTCATGTTTCTAAATTCATGTGGCCTTTCTACTTTTGGCATACTGTGCCCTTTTTAGTTTTGTTTCCTTTTTTTTTACTATGCGGTGGGTGGTCGACTATCCTTGTACAACTTCAGTCGGTTCCCGTTGATCATTCCTCTGAGTTCTACGTCTCCTAGATCTCTTAACTGTATAGTGCGTCTGTCTGTGACAGATATTACTTCGTATGGTCCTAACCAATGCATTCTAAGATTTCCTAGGTGCTATAACGATTTGTTGTTATACATAAATACTAGATCTCCTTCCTTGAACATTTTCTTCTTGATGTGTCTATCGTGCCAAGCTTTGTCTCTTGCTTTCTACACTTGTTGATGGAATCCTTCCAAGATTCGGTCTTCCTCCATGGTCAATAATTGATTCAGTCTCTCCTGTACTTTGTCTCGTTCTACCATTTGTGTGATAGATGCTACGCGCAAGCTGGGTACTAAAACTTCTAATGGCACTACTACTTCTTGGCCATAAACCAATTTAAATGGCATGTGCCCTGTCAACCTTTTGCATGTAGTCATGTATGCCCATAATATTGTTGGTACTTTGAGGTCCCAGTCGTCTCTGTTGACATTACAGATCTTTGTTAGTGCATTCTCTAGAATTTTGTTGAAGGCTTCCACTGTGCCATTTGCCTGTGGATGATACGATGTGCTCTTCTGATGATGGAGTTCAAACTCTCCAGTAATCACGTGGATGGTGTTGTTTATGAAGTGCATGCCTTGGTCACTCATCAAAACTCTTGGGCACCCGAATCGAGTGATTACTTGTTCAAACAAAAAGTGCGTTGTTGTTTCTGCGCTGCAATCTTTTACTGGTGCGGCTTTCGCCCATCTTGTTAAATATTTTGTCACAATGACAATGTACCTATCCCTTGTTCTTTTTGTCGGTGGGTTGATTGGTCCCACAAAGTCTATTGCCCACTTGTCAAATGCCTGTAATGTTACTTGTGGTCGTAATGACATCTCGTCCCTTCTGTTGGGTTTGCCTACCCTTTGACAAACATCAAATCTTTGACAGTACGCCTTCGAGTCTCTGTGAATCATTGGCCACCATAGTCCTGTGCGCAATACCTTCTGCGCGGTAGCTTTACCTGCATAATTCCCTCCTTCTATTCCCTCGTTGGCTTCTGCTAAGACTCTTGGTATTTCGTGCTCTAACGTGTATCTTCGCAAGATGTTATCTGAGCCCATTTTATATAACTGTCCGACAATTAGTTGATAGTCGACAGCGCAGACTACCAGGTTTTTCTTCTGCGCGGTGCTATAGTCTTTCGGCGCAGTACCTGTACTCAAGTACTGAATGATATCTGCGAAGTATTCGTCAACAATCTGTACTGAGAATAACTGTGCATCTGGAAATTTGTCTTCCAAATTAGTAGGTTCTTCTCCATTTGTGACCCTCAACAGGTGGTCAGGTCCTGCATTCAATTTCCCTGGTTTAACTATTACTTCAAAGTCGAATTCTTGGAATAGTAGTAACCATCGACATATTCTCCCCCCCAACACTGGCTTGTTGATGAGGTATTTCAAGGTCGAGTGATCTGTGAACATTTTAAAGTGCTTTCCCAATAAGTAATGTCTAAATTTCTGTAGTGCATAGACCATGGCTAGGCCTTCTCTTTCTGTCGTGTTATAGTTATGTTTTGAGTCTGATAACTTTCTGCTTGCAAACGTTATTGGGTGATCCAAGTCTCTTGTTCCTGGCTGCACCAAGATAGCTCCGAGTGTTATCGTTGATGCATCTACATGCACATGGAATGTCTTTTCCCAGTCTGGAAATACTTATATCGGCGCGGTAACCATCTTTTCCTTCAAGGTATCCAGACTGTGTTGACACTCGTCACTCCACTGAAACTTCGCATCCTTCCTTAACAACTTTTCCATTGGTGTTGTGATCTGTGCATATCCTTTGATGAATTTCCTATAATATCCTGTGTGTCCTAATGTTGCTCTTAGCTGACGGACTGTTTTTTGTGCTGGCAAGTTAACAATGACTGGGATCTTTGTCGGATCTACTAATAAACCTTGTTTGCATACTATGTGGCCCAATAGTATCCCAAACGATGTTCCAAATATGCATTTCTTGATATTTAGTGATATCTGGCACCGTCTGCATCTTTCTAACATCAGCTGTAAAACTTCCACATGGTTTTTCAACAGGTTGTAGATTGTCCAATCATCCAGGTATATTTCAATAAATTGATGGATGAATTCATTAAATGCAACAATGACTACTCTGGATAATATTGCTAGTGTATTCTTCAGTCCAAATGGCATGACTGTGTACTGATAAGATCCCCATTCTGTCGCAAACGTGGTCTTTTCCCTATCATCCTGTGCTATCTTAATCTGATGGTAGCCTGTGAATCCATCAGTGAATGAGTAAGCTTCATGTCCTCCCACGTTCTCTAACACTTCATCTGTGAACGATGTAGGGAACGGGTTGTGTAGGCATGCATCGTTCAACTTCCTCGAGTCGATGCGTATCCTGATCCCTCTTCCTTGTTTCTGGTCATGTACTACCATCGGGCTTATCCATTATGACTCCTCAATTGGTTCTATGATGTCGGCTTCGAGCATCCTGTCAATCTCATCTTTAACTTTCTGTTTATATATGTGTTTCAGTCTGTAGGGTCATTGTCTAATAGGTCTTGCTTTAGGTTTGAGTGGTATCTTCATTTCTCCCAGTTCTCCGGCTATACCCTTCATCTCTGTGAATGTTGTGGGAAAGAGGTCACTATATTCTCGTAACAACTCTGTGATACTTTCTACTATTTTCTCATCCCAGTAATCTTCAATGTTGGCCATTTTGGGCTGCTCAGATGTCTCAATGTTAAATTTATTTACCATTATTAGCGCAAAAATGACTTCTAATTTGATGGTTGGGACCTCCACATCTCTTTCACCTTCTGCTTCTTCGATCTGAATATCACACGGATCGTCTTTGTCTGGTGCTTCCTCTTGTACATGGTAACATGACAACAGTTCCTTGACTATCTGTTTATTCCGTTGTTGCTCTTCTGTGATAAATTCTATTTCTGGTTCTTTGAGGAATATTAGTCCTCTGATCCGTTTAAGGGCTACATCTATGTTGGGGTTCTCATGCTCGAATGAGAAAGTGACTTTGAAATTCTGTCGCAATGTTGTCCATGTCGTAGTTCCTTTGCACAACTTCTGGTCCGTATACCAATTCACTGGTATGCCCTCTAGAGTATGTATGAAGTGATGAGGCCATTCCTATGTGGTGTCATTTTCCACATCGTTCTACACTCCTCCAAGTGTTCCGCTGGTGCTTTGTGTCCTTCATATTTCTGTTGTTTCTTGTTTTTCTGTTCTGCGCTGAACCGTATGCGCAATAACCACTTACATTGGTACCAGTATGTGATTGTCTCTTTGTGTGTGCTCTACCATCTTGCCAGTGTGGCCTTTAGTGCTAAGTCAAGTGCTAACAGTCTCTGGTTCTCTAACACTATGTCTTCGTACTATGTCAAGAATGTTTCCAAATCATTTATTCCGTGGAAGCTGGTTGGTTCTTTGATTTCTGTGCCTATCCATCTTACTACGCGGTCTATTCTTGCACATCTCCGCGTGGATACTTCGTGTAGCCTCTGCTTCCAGTTCTCTAAACCGGTGTTTGAGTCTATTGCACATGAAGTAATGCTCCGCCAACTGAGTACCCTGTCTGCAGTTGGGTTTACGTAATCCTCATCGTGCACAATTGTTCTGTACAACTGGTCGATTTCCTCTAAGTATAGGCAAGTAGGTTCTACAAACCTATCCCATTCTGATGGGTCTAATGGCATGATGACCCTATATTCTCTGGACTCAAATGTCATTTTCCTGGTCTTCAAATTGATTATGGCCTGGTTGTCAAACGCCCAATCCAGACCAAGCAATGTCGGGTAAGGTGTTGTGTCGTCCACTATTTCAATGACTTTGAAATCGGATTTAGTGCTCACTCCATCAAGATCTATTGTCACTCCTTTTAGTCTACCTATTGGTAGGACTCTGTGTTGGTTTGCTAGTTTCAATTGAACGGGTGAGTATCCTAATGTGGGCTCTCCCATGCATTGCCATGTCTTCTTTGGTAATACATTCACTTCAGATCCTAGATCCACTATAATGTCTCCCATATTGAAATCCCCAATGTTAGCATTCAGTCTAAATTCCCTACTTGTTCTTCTTTTTGTGTGTAGGTCATTCACTGTTTTAGGTTCTAGCTTTCCTTTCGTCTCACTGCTACACTTTTCTAGGATGTTTCGCAATATTTTCACAAATGATGGATCACTTAATACTTTTACCCATGATTGCAAAAAGCCTTTGATTGTACTTACTTGTGCCGTGGGCTGCATTTCGTTGGTATGATCCAATGATGGAGGCATCTCATATTCTGGTGCTTCCTTGTGTGGCTGCGCAGTTGAAGTCGACACAGTGTCCTCCTTCTGAAATTCTTGTCTGGCCTCCTTAAAGGTCTCATTTTCCTTTTGCGTGTTGAACTACTTTCTTCGTTCAATGTTCTTCTTTACCCATTGGTTCTATGTTGGTTCCCGTCAAACTATGTCAGTGCCTGTTTTAGCTCCTCCGCGGGTAACTATGTTGATATTTCGTCCTTCATCCCTTATTTCGGCTGAAATCCACTGAACATTCTGATTGTTCTGGTTCCTCTTTTCCTGAATATTCACTAGTAGTGTCAGACATTCCTCTGTATCATGGTCCGATGTGCGACAATACATACAAGTTGCTCGTGGAAGTGGGCATTCCCTTGCATAATGTCTCGATTGCTGACAATTGTGACATGTGACTAGTCCTCTACCTTGTCCGAAACCTCCTCTGGCTCGTCCTCCTCCTCTGTAGCCTGCTCGATCACCTCTCGACGTGTTATACTGAGGCGCTTGATTATACTGCGCGATATTGTACTGGGGTTGTGCTGGGTTGTACTACGGTTCCACATTATTGTATGGTTGTTGTGCAGTATAATATTGTTGTTGCACAGTGTTGTATGGCACTGGGGATTGATTGAACTGTGGCGCTGCTTGCCCAATCATCATTTCGGCCTGTACCCTATATGCATCTGATGTCCTTTCTTGCATCAACTCCATAGTTTTGCAATCTTTATCTCCGTGGCCCACTGACTTGAAAAAGGTGCAATATGAACTCTTTGGGACTGTCTGGTATTTCTGCATCATCGTGCAGTGATAAGGGTTGTGACCCGGTTTCTTGCATATTTCGCACCATAATCCTCTCATTGGTAATGGATTCAGCATTCTTGCTTCCATATACTGTGCGAACGTTGGACATTCGTTCTTGTGGTGTCCTTCCGTCCTGCACGTGGTACACCAAACGAATTCTCGTTTGTCCTTGTCAATATCCCATACAGACTCTCCTGGTTTCCATATTATTTCGATCATCTCATTCATGTACTGATCCTCTGAACTCGGCTTCTAGAACTCATTAATCAGTAATTTCTTAATGTCTTCCAGTGGCCTGGTCGTCCCAGGGGCACTATTTGTGTCTAGAGTCATGTACCAGTCTAGTGCGTGGTCTCTTAGCGTAATAGCTAGCTGTGTGAGTTTGTTATCTTCATCAGTGATCTATTTTTCTTTCCAGATCTTTGCACAAATGAACAAGTGCTTCACAGGGTCTTCTGTTGCTTCTCCCTAAAATTCTAGTAACCTGATGGTAGGATCGTGTCCTGCCATTTTGAATACTGAACTACTACCTCCTCCGCACAGTGTAGATACTTGACTAGTGTTGCCTGAACTGGCTCCTCCATTTGTTGTTCCTTCTGTAGATGTACACTTTGTTATCAGACTTCCTTCGAACTGCGATTGTCTAAATGGTGGTTTTCTCTTTGGTGTATTAGTCGCACATGGGTGTTAGACAACTGAGAGGGGGGGTGAATCAGTTGTTACCGTGCTTAAACAATTATGGTTCTTTTAAAATCTTTGTAGACACACTGAATGATGATCACAATAATGCAGGGAAATAAACAATGGCACTTTCAACATCATTCACATATATGAGAAACACAGAGACAAATATTTCCCGAGGAAACCCATGAAGGGTAAAAACCTCTTTTTCTTTATATGATAAGTAATGGTTACATTCTTTACAGTATCATACATATGAGCACCAACTCATAACGAGGCTACAACCTCAGTTTTGCAAGCTGCAACTTGCTGAGAGCACCAACTCTCTGTTTTC
>SNQJ01S0027279.1:63737-74978 GCA_010110895.2 Picea sitchensis | reverse complement strand
TCATCTATATTACAACTGCCTTCTTCAACATTTGGTGTATCGAGGGAACCCAATGCTTCTTCATATAAGAGAAATCCTTTTCACCATATAACCTACTCACTAGCATGATGAAATCCCTCATGGGTTCTCATAAATTAGAGGTGCGCTACAAATTAGATGGGAAATTCTAAATTATTCCTTCTGTCTTCCCACATAATTTTGGCCCAACACCTACCCAAAATACTGAGTGAAGAAATACTTTGTGTTTTCTTAGAGGTTTGGCTCCAACCCTAGATGCAAAAGTCTTACATGTCAAGTTATCTTTTCAATGTTTATCTTTAGCTATACTATAATATGAAGATTGTTGGCCTAACGTTTCCTTCTCCCTAAATGGAGTGTAGGTACAACCAAATATGTATCTATCAGACCTATCATCCAACTCAAGCGATAAAATTTCAAGAGGGACAAGGGAAAACATATCCAACACATGTTACAAGGCGAAATCAACTAGAGGTGAAAAGGTTAGAAGGAAGTTTGGTAGGCGCATGAAATTCTTTCTTGCCGAAGGAGGATCATGCTCTTATGATGATGAGAGCATAGGTGACATCGAGGTTCCATTGAGTTACAAACACCTACTGAAACATTGGGTACCCAAGGAACTTCCAGAGTTGGACACCGACTTCTGTGTTAATGAGAGAATGTATCGCATTGCTCCGTCATCCATCCATTGCCTAGGTTTATTCTCCATGGACGACATAAAGGTAAAACATGGCAGATTAGTTGAATTGTTTGAGTATGTTGGACCATGTTACACTTATGGAGTATGGTTGAGGCTGGTCCAATATATGCCTAGTATGCAGAGATACGCACTCACCACAAATTATATACAACTGAAAGACAATAATAAAAATAAAGGAGCAACTGTGTATATTGATGGAAGGCCAAAGGAATTGGGGAATATTGTAGGTCTTATAAACAATACAAGGCTTGGGACGACAAGAAAGGAACCCAATTGAATTTTTGAGGAGCGTGAAGGTAATATGATATTTGTATGTGCAGTGAAAACAATAACGATAGGCGAAGATCTGCTGGTCGATTACAATCTGAATCGAGTCGACCTAGGAACGTCTTCTTTTGCTACGGTACAAAACCCATTATACCCAAACTTGAAAAGGGATTACTTAATTTGTGAATGGTTCATTTGTGACAAAATTTTATTTTATTTCTGAAATATTTTACTTTTAGGCATATTTTGCGTTCCTCTACACTTATCCCTCTAACATCAAGTGTTCTTGTATCTTCACACAAGCATAGCACGACCTACAAATTTTTAGTCAACATTTACAATCTTGGGTTACCTCATTCCATCCCTCTCTTATCTTACCTATAGTTTCCCAACCATAATATGACCAATTCATGGATAGAATGAAGCATGTGCCTCTTATGTTAAGTTTGAACAACTACAATGGCATATACAATACATTTTAGAGGGTGCATTATAAATCATTTGAAAGGTTTTTATGTTATCTATAATGGGGTGTTAGAATATTTTTTCCTAGTTTGGGAGATATAATCACTAGAAGCACCAAAACTCTATAACACGGTGATGCTACCTCTCTCTTGAGTTTCAACATGTATTTTATTTCTTCATGGGCCATGATAAAACGATTTCCTTATACTGATGGAAATATAGTTTCGATACCTCATATGGATCTTCAACAAAATTTGATTTTGCTTCTTGTAGAAAAATTTATGAATGAAATGCTGGGAGAGGTCACTTAGCCCAAGAATCACAATACTGAAATTTAAAACAAGACATAAAATAACACATACAAAACTCAACAAATTGATAACAAAGTTCGTTTATATGGTCAACATCTTTGAGTCCATTTCAATTGAGAAATCTATCCATTCAAAAGGATGCAAAGTAAGTTATTGCATTAGAATGGTCTTCAAACTGCAACATAAAAGCAAACATAAAAGGTTTCCAAGATGACAATATCAGTGAGAAGGCCCAGAGTTGATCGATCCTAGAGCTAATCGCGTCAATAGAAGCAAACCTTGAAACCATCAATTGTGAAGATTGCAAACAAAGATGGGCAAGGCTTGGCCTTTACATTCCAATAAATTGGGAATTCCCAACACCTTGCATATGGTCACTTTCTCTCTTATATCATTTCAAATCTTGTGGTTAAAGGAACTTATCCCTTGTAATGAAAATAGAGGTTCGAATTCCTCCAAATCTTCCATATTTGACCTTGATGAAGTTATCCCATATTTCTTGGGATTTGGATTGCACCCTTGAATCTGTTATGCACATCCTTTCTAATGGTTTGGGCTTCAAGCCATCCTTTGGCCCCATTCAAATCATCTTGGAAAAAATTTCGACCCACTTTGCCTCATTTGTTGCAACACCCAAAAGGCTCCTTTCCATTACATCCAAGGAACATGGGAATTTAAGACAATGTTATAGACCACAACATTCGGTTCAAGCCAAGGATATCAATGTAGAAATTCCACATTATTAGCTTGGAAGGACACACATCACATGAAAGACATCCAATGCTTCTACCAACCTCCTCACCTTTCCAAGAACATAAATCAATGTTGTATATACATACCTCCATTGCAAGCCCTTATGTTGCACTAGATGGATTGGAAATGTTATCATAGAATAACTATACACTGAGAATATCAACTATTACAATGTAACATAAATAACAAGATCTAGAAATATTAACCATGCACAGTAGACACAAGAACACAAAAATTTATCCTAGGAAAACCAACCTTGGAAGAAAACCCAACAACATTTCTTATAGAAGAATCAATTCAAGAGTTTACAAGTTTATCACCATCAAAATAGACCAAGAGATATCAAAGAGTCACCTCCCTAGCCTAGCGCAACTCCCAAGAGGTAGTGCACAAGATAGAATACCAAGAACTTCAAGTTGCAACGAATTTTACCCCAAATTTTACAAAACCCATTATACCCAAACTTAAAAAGGGATTACTTAATTTGTGAATGTTTTATTTGTGATGAAATTTTATTTTATTTCCACATGTTCCATTTTCTAATTTTTGCTCGATGTTTCATTTCTAAATATTTGCTAATTTGTATGTGTGAATGTTTCATTTGATAATATTTGTCAATATTCCATTATTTCATATATTGTTTTTTCAATATTTCTTGCACGTACTAACATTCTTCTTGAAATTCTGCCAGAGTGGTGATCGGGGCAAAGGCCCTGAGCATGGAAAAGGCGTTGATTGGGGAAAAGGCCCCGTTCCTAGCACCACATCGACCGAAAACAATGAATATATAAGCGATGAAGAGATATTTGAATCTAGAGACCCCTTGCAGACAATAGAATTGTCCCTAAGAAAGGCCAATAGGGAATTCTGGGATTTGGTCGCTGCTGGGCCGAAAACTGCTGAGGATTTCCAAAGGATAACTGAATTACGCGTTAAGATGGGAAATTATGGGGTAAGTCATGTCATCTAACAATATCAATTTTTGGTTTTAAATTTTGTAATTTGATATATGCAGTTGACACATATTTCTCATTGTAGAATTTTGTGAGATCAATGAGAGGGGAAGGGGAAGGTCCTGGTAGCATCAGTGGGGCTGCAACAATGAACCCGCATGGCCATGTAGCCACCAGCCTATTTCCCCCCCCAAGTGTGCCGCCTGATACCGATTCTATGCCTTCTAAGGGTGATGCCACGTGCCCACAACACACGCTAGATCGTGCAGGTGGTGATCATGATCATGGAACTGATCACTCTTCTATTGATTGTTACCCTGGTGCTACACGTATCCAAAGCACAGGAACAACCGCGATATCATTTTTGGTCGACCAGGACATGGTTCCTCTAAAAATAGTAGAACTACCATGTATTTAATATATGTCTTTATAGAGATTCCTGTTATATAATTGTTTAAACAATCACATATCAGTGAGATTTAAATTACTAATGATGACGATGTTTTACAGGAAACAATGTGTTATACAATAGTTTGCATGACTATGCATTAGAACTTTTTGGGCCGACCATTCGACTACGATGGAATCAACAAGATTCCAAGATGAAAAGCCTTCTTATCTCCATACTTGGCGAGTTTGGTGACTCGTTCAATAAGCCAAAAGTCCTTTAAAAGGAACAACAAGCATTTGAAACATGTTAGAGAGGCGTACAAAGGCAAGACAAGACAAACACGACCAACATAAACTGGGCCAAGGTGGTTACAGGAGATTGAAGGCATGGGTTATAAGTGCCTAAACATTTTACTTTTTTTTTAATCATCGTCACTAAATATGTAATTCATTGCAGCTAGTGACTAATGATTTTGATATTGCTCAATGTAGGGGGATTTGTTCAATGATCAAGCCAGAGAATAAGATCTAAAGGTCGGGTTCACGCAGGGTTTTGATGGCGTGGTGGCATGACGAATAATATTGGGGGCAATCGCCATGTGTCTCTCTGGAGGACATGGTAAATAAAATGAAATTAAAAACTTGTCGATTAGTTTTTACTCATTGATTACTTGTAATGTAAAATATATTTTTTATTCATTTAAAATGTAAAATAATGTGTGTCTTTTCCACATCCGCAGGAGAGTAACAATGCTACCAATGCTCCTCATGTACCTGATGAACCACATCCCAACCCCCATATTGATTCAAGCGTTGTTGCCGAAGGACCATTACATAGTGGTATGCGCGTATTTTTAATGTTTTTCCATTTTTCAATGAGTATTAATATTTAGGGTATATTCTGTACTAAATACTTATATTGTTTCATATGGTAGAGCGTGTAGATGCCGATCAAGAGCGAGGATCAACAAGCACATAAACAACAATGCGACCACTAGCTAATGTTTCTACTGCATCGATTAATCCAGGTATAAAACATTGTAATTAAATATGTATTAATTAAATAGCCCTAGGAACAGTGAATAACAATATCACTTGAATTTTTTTTGTTGTTGCAGTAGTGGATGCCCATGCGCATCCTCAACCTCCACGCCAAAATACTAGAAGTTCATCATGGCGTGAGGTGTTGAGTACTGATGATGAAACACTTCAAGAAGGCCCAATAACTGGGGGGGATCAGTTAAATGATGATGACGACGACTTAATTTGTGCTTTCATGGATACCAGGAAGAAGAAGAAGAAGAAAAACAAATGATTAGACATTTTACTATTAATATAAATCCAATATATTTCTGGTCCAATTAAATGTACTTTGTTTTCCTAAATGTCATGAATGTTATTTTCTTTCATGTTTTTTTTTTTTTTTTCCGCACATGGCGATGAATGTTTTTTGCTTACATTTAATGTTACTGTCATTTAATATTATAGTTGTAAAATCTAGATACATTGGGTATGGGGAAATGAGAGTGATGTGAGAGGGGGGGAGGGGCCAAAAGAGCTTCCACCTTCACGTGGTTGGTCATGTTAAGTAGAGAATAATTTATTCTCGAAATAAAGAGAAGCTCATTCATGTATTCGTCTTTAGTCATTAATTTGTAGAGGTTGTTACAATGCTAATTACTATTATGAAATATAATTAAGTCACGTGATGAATCACAGGATGGAGAGGAGCAACATTGGAGGCATCCCATCAGTCAAAGGTATGGATCTTGTTAAGGACTGGTTTAAGGTGATATAATTACATATATGTTAGTCAATCTTAATATTAAATAATAATAATATAGGAAATGTGTTAAGAAAGTTAAATATTTTATGTTTTTTTAATGTTTTTTTGGAGATTATTTTTGTTGAAATTATAATTTTGAATTGATGAAATTGTTGTTTTTAATGTAAAAATAGTTTAAATGTCTTGAAATACATCTTTTGTCACTGGATTGTGTACAATTAACATACAATATCTGCAATTGGATCAATCTAAAATTATTAGTCCATCCATAACAAGTTTAGAATACTAGATTAGTTTAAAATTTGACAAACTCAACCCTTTTCTACATAAATTCTTCTCCAAATCTATTAGGAAATGAATTTTGGCCCAATTTCAATATGACCCAAATCATTGAAATTTGAAAAAAAATGAATGAATCAAGGCCAAACTTCATTTTTCCATAAAAAATAAACTCACTGGAAAATTTGAGTTTTTCCACTTATTAACTCTCTCTCTCTCTCTCTCTCTCTCTCTCTCTATATATATATATATATATATATCACCATATGAGGTAACAAAGTTTAAGTTTTCATCACCATTTCCAAGAGAATAAAGCAAGAAATCACCATAACTATAGCTAGAAGCGTAATGGTAGGAACCCAAATTTGGATACTCCTGAAACGTTGATACCTAGTGTTTGATATGTAAATTCGACCTCTCTTTCATTTGCAAGTATGTTATTTATCAAACAAGGACTTGTGTGAATTTGGGAGAATGCTATGAAATTAATTCAAGGACTTGCACCTCAAGGATGATGTCCATATTGATAACGCTTTTTATGAGGACAATGCATCATGAACCAAGGGATCACAAAGACAAGAACGGTGAGAATCCATAATCCAAAAAACACATAAGCATCTCTAAACAATGTTAGTATCAAAGAAAGAAAAAATATTATTGTCTCAATTTGAAGACTTGCACCTCAAAAGTAAATTCTAAACTATCAAAATTTTAGATAAAAATAATACTTCATAAACCACCTCTATTTCACAATTGTTATCTATGTAAATTTATTCACAACAAACACATCCTATATACACAATATTCCCTAACTTTACCTCCTAAAATATTACCCTAAAAAGTAAACCATATTTTATCATATTTTACATAGAAAGTTGTAGCTATTGATTTTGTTTATAGTTCACCTAAACTCATTCAATACCTCCCACATCTAATATCCTCATGCAACATTGGCATTTGTTCTTTCCTTTAGAATATCGATGTCAGGATCTCTTGACTACCTGAAGTATGGAATGGGGTATATTAGGAGGGGGCCTTGAACTTCAACCCTATCCACTAGGATATGTTCACCCTGAGACCTTCAATATATGAATCAACTCCATGGAGAACTGTCTTGTGTCCTAGTAGTGAGTGTGTCTCTCTTTACCATAGCTTCTATGTTAGTGTTTGTCACCTCGAATCTATATTCCTTAGTACCTCATTTATGGAGGTGTTGATGAGTTTTTTGCAACCTCCAAGTGTCTTCTCTCCAGAATTGGGTAGGCATATGGATCTACAGTTAGGTGAATATGATTTTTCCATACCTTACTTGGTATAGCCCCTTATACTCTTATATTCAATTCTACTATAATCTCTTTAGGCTCATGTTATTTTGTAGTTGTGAACCTCATAGTTTTATTCTATAACCCATACTTAAATGCTCATATTTACACACCCCAACATAGGGGTTTGGTGACCTCAATATTTGTTGCAACGCCTAGTTGTGTAGGTAAGGTTTGCAAAGGATATTTCTCCTTTTAGGGGTGATATCAAAATACAATTCACAAAATTTCCAAGGGTTTTGGAAATCTATCTTCATAAGAGATATGTATCATTCAATGTTAAATTTGTACCATTGCTCTTTTAAGTATAAAGCATAGATCCTAGCAAGTGGTCTATGTGCCAACATTTTGTAAGCTTGTTCAATAATCTTCTCACATACATATGTTAATATTTCAATTTCATAATCCTTTTTTGTAGTTTCTTGAATTTGTTTTACTAGGTCAATTTTTATCTTGGTATTTTCATTACCGATGACTTCTAAATTTTCATTAAAATCTATTGAGGTTAAATAAAATTTCTCTTCCAAATTAGTGATTACTTGGTTATGCTCAATGACAAAAACAAAGTTCTCACCTTTTGATTCTTCTTATTGCTTCCATTGCTACTTCAAATTGAGAAATCAACAACTATCTCATCAAAACTTTAACTGAATTTGTGGCCACAATGTATGTTAGAATCCTCTTTTGCATCCTATTTGAACCATATCTCCTTATCCTCTTTAGAATATGCTCAATAATATAGCTACTCTCTTCATGTATCACAAGTGTCTTTTCATCAACAAGGTTGTTGATTTCTTCTTTTCCTTTAACAATTGGAACCCCTAACAGGGTGGTAGGTTCCTCTTGCTATGGGGAATCTAGAATATCAAATGGCTCCTTAGCTTGGGCTAAGGTATTTTCCTTTGCATCCCTATAAATATTTGATTCTAGTTCCTAATCTATTGAGGAGATATCCTCCAACTCCTTCTTCACACTCTGCTACTTCTTATGCAATAGATGATATAGGCTCTGTAGCATCCATGGATTCTTCAGCTACTAGTGTTGGCACATGTTCTGAAGCATGTGATGAGTCTTCAATACATGGTTTTGATGCTACATTTTCTTCAGGATGGATAATGAACATGTCCCATGTGACATATGGTTGAATTCTTCATAATTCATTGAAAACAAATAGCTTAATCAACCCATGGTGTGCTGCAACTACTTATGTTCTTGATTGGACTTCTATATCCATCCTTTGGAGCAACTTCATTAATTAATATGGAATGCCAATGATCCTCCAATGTCTCTAATGTTCCAAGATCTTAAAATGTTGTGCCAACCTAAAAACCTCGAATTACGATGCCATTTTGTGCAACTGTTGAGCAAACTCTATAGTAATTGCATTGATGTATCCAATGAGTATGTCAAATAATGCCATCCATATTGTTTGTTGGAATATATGCTACATGTTAGGATTAATTTGTATTAATTCCATATCTATAGGCTCTCGTATGTTCAATGTTCCTCCCGTGATTTTTTGTGAACTCCACAGTTGATTTTAATCCACACTTTGTGAAATCTATTGCCTATTTCTTAACACTTTCCTTGATACTACATTTGGCCAACATTGTCGATATCCATAGTGATATTATAGGTCGATGATTCACACTCATTTCTCATTCGTGGAAAATATGTATTAGATTTGTTACTATGGTGGATGTTTGGTGAATCTTCTGCATCCATAACTGCTCATTATTAGTTACCATTATTCACACATTGTTTATGGAGTGATCAACAATTAATTCAAGTAATAAAGAATCAATACATATGATTAATCATTTATTAGATTGATGAAGGCATTAAATCCATTATTTATGTTTTTCACCCAAAAGTATTTGTCTTCATTTCTAATTGTAGCCGTTTCCTTCAAAATTGGTGGCACAGGTCGGCCTGTTAGTTGATGAACTGATAGAGGGTTCATACCATCAACATCGGTCACTCCATAGCCATATTTATAAAACATCAAATCCCTTTCGCAATAAGGATTTCCTTAATAGAAGGCCCTTCCATACAATCTACCTTTTCAGTCAATGTCAGCTCCCAAAACAAAATTGGTAATCTCATCAACGTCTATGCTTGAAAATGAATTCAAGAACAAATTTGGTGTTCTCAATTTAATCGCGATCCTTTAATTGATTTAAAAATTGCAATTGCCCAAGAATTTGTGAATTCCCTCAGCGAGTTGCTAATTTTACTGGTTTTAAAATTTAAATTGCATGAGCTGATTCCCTTGACATTATTTGTTTCATTGCTTTAGACTAGCACTTGGGCGTTGTTTGAAATTATGATAATTGTTGTTCAACTATGATTTGGCACTCTTGGATGATGTTTCTCCTCAATGACGCCTTGTAATGAACCAACCATGCCTCTTGACAAATTGGATTTGAGTGTGTGACATAATATTTGTGAAACCATAAAAAATTGTCCTTCCCTTCCAGCGTCCTATTGCAACAACAAGTTTCTTACTGGAAAACACTTTTAATGTGAAACAATTGTCCAAATTTTCTTCATCTTTTAACACGATGATATAACACCCAGGTACTAAATTTGATGGTACTATTCAAAATTCAAGATCTTAAAGGCTGCAAAATACACTCTCCGAGATGAAAACAACAATTTGAAATCTTATTTGATGTTTTTAACTTCTACCTGCCAAAACTAAAGTGAAAGAAACCAATGCCATTCGAGGAGACCACATACAGCTGGATTTTTTGAATATGATTGAACTTCTGATTGAAATTTGTGTGTGAGAGACAAGAAATTTTGTGTGTAACCGAGAAATCCGTGGGATATTTTGTGTGTTGTTTAACAACATACCCTGAGTTGCTACTGTTTGATTCACTGCATTCCACACCATCGCCATAATCCCACCAGAAACACCATTTCCTTTGTTGGGCAGCGTAAGAAAAACATAGCATATAAGAGAGCATAAAATAAGAAAGATGAAACACACATTAAACCAAGCACATCATTCATACACTTGACACAGTGATTTATGTGGAAACCCAAATCGGGAAAAAACCATGGGTAATGATTATCGGTCTTCTTATTATTCAAGGGAGAACTACAATAGCCTTCTTAGGCATACAATCATCCTCTCCTCACACACTCGCTGCTCTACTCTATTCCTGTGTGAATGGCATAATTTTTTTTTTTAAACCCCAACATTGGTCGCTCTAGCGACTAACATGTTCATCGCTTGCATTGCCATTTGGTCGCAAAAACCAACATTGGTCGCAAAAACCAACATTGGTCGCTCTAGAAACTAACATGTTAGTCACTAGAGGGACTAACATGTTAGTCACTTGTATAACCATTTGGTCACAAACTAGGTCACTTGGTTGCTCTAGCGACTAACTGATCCTCCTTCGTTTGACCTTTTTACCTTTAGGTTTGGTCGCTCTAGCGACTAATATTTGTCGTTCTACCGACTCAGAGTGGTTTATTGACTAAGTTTGCTAGGGTTGTATTGGTCACTCTTGCGACTAATATTAGTCATTCGACCGACTAATATTCGTCGATAGCCAAACTTTTCCCTATTGTGAATAGGATTCTTTTCCCGGTCGCTAGATTGACGAAGATCCATGTGTGACCGCTAGACCGACGAATGGATTCCGATGAAAAAAAAAACATCTTGGTCACAAAAATGACCCTATGCTGAGGAAACTTCATCTCTACTTCATCGCAAAAACGTTCAAATTTAATAGTGTCAGCCCATAAATGGGAAGTGTGAGAGCCATGACCGAAGAGATAGAGTTGTCAGCCAGGGGTACAACATGGGTGGTTTCATCTTACAAGTCCATACTGACAGGAGCTTGCGTTTGAAAGAAGAAAAACACACAATCTGACAGAAGGATGTACAGACGGAAGCATTGAACGAGATAGACAGGTCACACTCTTGGCAGTTATAAACTAAGCTGATATAAATAGATCAATTTATGTTTTTTAAGGGGGG
>SNQJ01S0027279.1:13079-46467 GCA_010110895.2 Picea sitchensis | reverse complement strand
TGTTTAATTGAAGCAGGTCTCCCATACCACAGTTCATAAGGTGTCTTGTCAGTTTATGGTTTGAGGTGGGATTTGTTAAGAACACAGACTTCTATGTGTATTTCTTCTACCTAGTAGGTTTCACCAATGTTCTTCTCATTCATCATTGACCTGTCCATTTCTTGCATTGTTCTGTTTTTCCTCTCAACTACTCCATTTTGTTGTGGAGTTCTTGGTATGGTGTATTCTCTCTTGATTCCATGCTTATCACAAAATTCCTTGAAGTCACTTGACATAAACTATTCTCCTCGGTCTGATCTTATTGCCTTTAACCTCTTGCCTGTTTGAGTCTTAGTTAAAGCCTTAAATATTTTAAACTTCTCAAAAGCTTTAGCTTTTTCTTTGAGAAAGGCAACCCAAGTAAGTCTGGAGTAATCATCAATAATCAACATGAAGTAGTCTTCTTTCCCTGTGCCTTCCTATCTTGATGGTCCACATAAATCCATATGAACTAGTTGGAGTGGTTTCTCCGTTGAAGTAAAGCTCTTGGACTTAAACTGTGTCTTGGTTAGCTTTCCTACTTGGCAGGGTTTACACATTGAATCTTGGGGCTTTGATATTCTCAGAAGATCTTTTACTACCTCGAGATTTTTGAGTTTGATTAAGTGGTCAAAGTTTAGATGTCCAAGTCTCCTATGCCATAACCAGCTTTCATCATGTTTTCTTAGATGACACTCTTCTCTATTTTCTTTCATCACATATACATTATTTTATGTCCTTATGCCTTTGGCCACCACTTGTCCCGAGTTTACAGACTTTATCTTGTAGTCCTTGGATGTGAACAACACTTCACATCCTCTGTCACACAGTTGAATTGCACTGAGCATATTATGTTTCAGCCCATCTACAAGTAGAACATCTTGGGCTTTTCCTTTTCCATTATTTAACCACACCATATCTTTACCCTTTATTTTTCCTAGAGCATCATTTCCAAAGGTTACATTTCCTGATTTGCTTTCAATTAGAGATAGAAACTTACCTTTGTCTCCCATCATATGTTTGGAGCATTCACTGTCTATATATCAAGGGTTCATTTTTCTTTGAGCTGACAACGCTAATCCACACTTGTCACTTTCTTTCTTCTTCCACACCTTGACATTTTCAGCAGGGGAATTCAAATCTGGTTCATAGTTCCTTAATCGACAGTCAACAAATTTATGTCCATAGTTATGACAGATGTAGCATTCAATCTCATTTTTTAATACGTCAAAATTATTATTGCAACGTTGTCTACTTATTGACTGTTGATTATTTCTTGACCTCCTTAGTTGCATGTCTCTAAAATTAATTTGACAATTTGCAATCTATGAAGGTTTGTTACTTGGCTGTATCATTCTTTGTTGTGGAAAGTATTTATTCCTTTGAAATCTTAATTGCTCATGTCTAAGTCTTAAGGAACAATTTACATCTTTGTGACCAAAGTTAGAACAGTAGAAACAATAGCCATAGAAAAATTCTTTGTACCTAGAAAATGGTTGTCTTCTTTGAGAAAATCGATTTCTTCCATGTTGATGACGTCTTTCAGTAGGGAGAACACTATTTCTTTGTTCTACAGATTCAGTCCTGGCACCTTTTTCTTTACTCGTCCTGGGTGGCTGGTTGTCTTCCTTTTTTTCTACAGGTTTGTTGTTGTCATTGGTTGTAGATTTGATAAACTTGGTGGGTTCTTCGTTTCTTGGCTTACCACTACTTGATCCCTCTTCATAACCCAAACCAGTTTTTAGCTTTGGATTCTTTTTCTGATTTAGAATGGTGGCTAATCCTTCCGAGGCTTTGATACTTAACATATTCTGATTATACAAGGCTTGAAACTTCTCCAACTCTTTCCTAGTTTTCACTACTTGTTCTAAGGCTTCACATCTTTCCTTCTTTTCTGATAACCGTCGTTTCAAAATGTCTTTGATTTTATTTGCCTCTTCTAATTCCACTTTTAGTAGGACAAGATCTTCATCAGGTTCTTTACTGTCTTTCTCGAACTATATCAACAATTGTCTTTGCTTTCTGTTCTTAATTCTTAGTCTGTCAATCTCTTCCAGTGCACTGATCAGTTCTCCTTCCATATCAACCATAGCTTCTTCTTCATTAGCCTCACTTCCTGTGCTTTTATTATCATAATCCTCTTTGGCCATAAGTATGAAGTCATTTAGTTTATCTTCAATGGAGGAGTCATTGTCTTCATCATCTGAAGGATCATCATCATTGTTTACACAAAGACATTTCTTCTTAAAATTATTCTCTTTAAATAAATTTCCGTGTTTGTGCTTCTCCTCATCATCACATGTCTGATCCTTTCCTTTATGAGGACATTTATTTGAAAAATGACCTATCTTACCACAGTTGAAACATTTGAAAGGCAGTTTACCTTTGTATTTGCCTGATCCCTTCTTCAGTTTCTTCACAAATTTTTCTTCGATTTCATCAGGATCAGAATCCTCATTCTTGTTTGCTTTGAATGATGCTTCTCTGTAGGTGGGTTTATCTTTAACTATTCTCATTTCATATGCAGTCAATGCTCCTAGAAGTTGATCAAAATCTAATTTTTTTAGATCATTAAGTTCTTCTATAGCAGAAACCTTCGGGTTGAACCTATCTGGTAGAGATCTCAACATTTTTTGAACTAAATAAGGTTCCTCAATTTTTTCACCAAGTGCTTTCATTGCATTTACCAGTTCTTCAACTCTCAGAAAGTATTTTCCAATAGTTTCATCTTCTTTCATCTTCAGCTGTTCAAACTGTACTTTGTAGATTTGAAGCTTGGCGTCCTTTACCTTCTCATTACCTTCATAACTGCTAATGAGTTTGTCCCACATTTCTTTGGTAGTTCCTAGGTGCATAACTTTTACTAATTCTTCTTCTCCAAGCCCACTCAAGATAGAATTCATAGCCTTAGCATTGAAGCTAAATTCTAGCTTGTCATCCTTATTAGCTAGTACAAATGGCTTTACATAACCAGTATCTACCACATCCCAGACATCTGCACCTAAAGCCATTATGTAAGTTGTCATTCTAACTTTCTAGAAGGCAAAGTTTGTTCCATTGAACCGAGGGGCCTTATTGGTTGAATTTCCTTCATGGCTTGACATGTTTAAGCTCTAGGATCTACCCTTAGATAAAAGGGGTTGACTCTGATACCAATTGTTCGACAACTGAGAGGGGGGGTGAATCAGTTGTTACCGTTCTTAAACAATAATGCTTATTTTAAATTCTTTGCAGAGTACTTAATGACAATCACAATAATGTAGGGAAGTAAGAAATAGAACAATCAACATCATTTTCACATATGAAATATACAGAGACAAATATTTCCTGAGGAAACCCATAAAGGGTAAAAACCTCTTCTTCTTTATATGATAAGTAATCTTTACATTCTGTACATTATCATACATATGAGCTCCAACTAATTGTGAGGCTACAACCTCTGTATTGTAAGCTGCAACTTGCTAAGAGCACCAACTCTCTGTTTTCTCTAGCACCTACTAGAAGGAAGCACCAAATCCCTGGTTTCTCTACTACCCACTAGAAGGACGCACCAACTCCCTAAGTTTTCCAACACCAACTGGATGGAAGCACCAACTTCCAGTCACACAGGCACCAACCTATATAACAGAGAACAACAATTCTCCCTTGCAACACTCTGCCACCCTGGTTTCTCTGGATGCAACTAGATGGAGCCACAACTCCCTATGTTCAAGCACCCACTTAAACCTCTGAGGACAACAATCCTCCCTAACACCTCCCTACCACCCTGAAATATAGATTTTTGCTAATGAAACTTATCACAGTGATACAATATTGATCATTGGCTTACCAGACTTATCACTATTCTGCTACACTGCACTACTCTGTTTGCATCAATGTCTTCTACACACTCCTTGTGCTTTCTATTCTTTTGCCTTTTATGCTCTCTGCGCCATGTCCCTTCAATGCACCATTCCCCTTCTGTACATTTCTGTTGTTGCCCCTGCCTCCTTCTTCGTTCAACATTCTTATAGTCTCTATGCACCTTGTGCATGGAATTTGCTTCTTGCTCTTGCATCCTTTCCATGCCCAGTCACCTCCACATTGGGGTGTTTTTTCCACTTCACTCTTCCACAAATATCCCATCTCATGTGTGCCACGTTGTCTCTCTCTGTTCTGCACCTCCTGCTAATTGTCAGTGCTCTGCCTGATCATCATGGTAACTCTTTAGATTTTCTGGCGGTTTCACCCACGCATCCATCATCACTGAGTGTTATCTCGAGATTCCTCATCTTCTCTGGTAGTTGAGACTCTTCGTCTTCTCTGTCATAGATGAGCTCATCCTCTGGCAAAAACCATCATTTGTTTCTAGCAGTTACACTGTGAAGTGCAACAATAGCCCTCCGATCTTATTCAAATTCATCTGCACCGTTGAATTGACTTCATTGAATCTTGCGTTCATTTCGCCATTTCACACTTCAGCATTTCAACAATCCTGTTGTGTGGCATCTCGACTCTCCAAATTGCGATCTGCGAAACTCCGAAAAAGGATCTTTCCGCTTCAAGATTTTCTCTACAGCTCTTCGACCATGTGACTACGAGAGGTGACTGAGCGCTTATCCATATAGTGCTTTCACGATTTCACTTTTCGGCACTTCGGCCTTCCTGTGGCAATGAGTTCTTGATGCTCCATGTCCCGGTATCCAAATCTCCGAAATGGAGCTTGGTTGCACTAGCTCCGATCATTTCGGCATTTCACATTTCAACTTTTCACGATTATTGCGATGAAGAGTCTCGTCACTCAACTCTTCCAACTCATGGTATCCAAAGCTCCGAAATGGAGTCGGATCAACGGTCCACACTCTAGATGATTCGACGGTCTAGATCTCTTCATGATTTTGCACATCGCGATTTCGACATTCTTGACATGAGAGTTCTCGACAAATCCAGCTCCCGGTCTACGAAACTCTGAAATGGAGTCAGCTCAACTTTTCGTCTTTTCGCATTTTGCAACTTCGGGATTCCTGTCATGAGAGTCCTTGACATCTCCAACTCCCGGTATCCGAACCTCTGGTATGGAGTCTTTGACATTTCGCGACTTCAGGTTTCGTGACTTCATGACTCCTGTAGTAAGAGTTCTTGACATCCCCAACTCTCGGTATTCGAAATTCTGGTATCCAAAACTGTCTCCTGCTTTTGGGATTTCAACATTTCGCGATTCCGGGACTCCTGTGGTGAATTGTTTTGACACTTCAACCCCTAGTATCCAAAATTGTCCTCCTTCTTCCAGGATTTCGGCATTTCACATTTCAGGAATTCGGGACTCCTGATGATGAAGAGTCTTGACTCTTCCAACTCCCGTTATCCGAAACTCCGAAATGGAGTTATTTACCGGTCTGGGAAACTCTTCGTTTATGTGCCTATTTCAGGATTTCGGCGTTTCGCATTTTTCCGTTTCGGCATTTCGACACTCCTGTGGTGAAGTGCTTCGACACTTCAACTCCCGGTATCTGGGACTCCGAAATGGAATTTACGCTTCTGATCTTTCCATGCAATTATTCCTGCGCTGCTGGTCTTCCTTGCCTGMCCGTTTTCCATCAAATAAACAAGCACACTCTTGCACTCTTCGTGCACCTCTACACTATCTCTTTTGAGCTTACATTGTCCCGATTTTTCCATCGCTGCATACTCTGATCTTGCCATCGATGACAAGCATACCTGCCTGTAAAAATTCCAACGTAAGTTGCCTTCATTCACTCGTTCTCATCATTATTAAGCAAAGACTATACACAGTTAAGAGTAGAGAATCATTTATATGTGTTAAGTATTGTGTATTGTTTCTTTTTTATTCATAAAAAAATACAAAGCATATTTCTTCTCTTACCTTCACCAATTGGCTCTTAAATTAGATCATTGTTCAATAATTGAAACCATTTGTATTCTTGATTGATTATAAAGATAGTTCACTTCCATTCCATATACATTCACTATCAATAAAACACTTAACTTCTGACAATCATTGTGTCCAACCAGATTTGATTTTAGATAAGATCGATTGCAGAGTTAATTCATCCCACCTCATTATTTCCTTGTGTAGATTTATATTCATTTCTCCATTGTCATTTCGTTTTGCATTGTTTTTCTTTTTCTTTGACTTAATTCTTTCATAGTTCAAATCTCATTCTATTTCCCACACTTGGTTTTATTGCCCATACCTTTGGATTCCTTGCACTTTAATTTCCCATATCTTCAATCACCAAAAGAAGATTAAAGGCCTAACTCGTGAGACATGGCTTTCAACATAAAGTGCTAGTTTCCTTCCTGTCAATTAAATTCATTTTCTAGTTTCTTGTTTCATTTATTGCATTGAAGTGTGTTTGTTGGCCTTAGATTAGGTTAGACTAGGCTCCAATCCTGCATTTCATGTGCCTACACCTTGAAGCTTACGAGCCCCGGTTGATAATTTAATGTTGGTAAATTAATGCATATATTTTAGCCCAACATTTTTGGCGCCATTGTCGGGGAAGGTGCTAAAGGGATTAGAGAATAGGTATGTTTCTTTTAAATTACACATCTTGGGGGAGGAGAAACAATAAGACGAGAGGTAAGAACATGTGCAACCACTATTGTGAGTTTCCCCAAAACCTTGACAATTACTTTTTTGCAAGTGTGTTTACTTTCTCGCAAGTGTGCTTACTTTCCTGGAAGTGTGTTTATTTTCCTTGAAGTGTGATTTCCTTTTTTTGCAAGTTTGATTTCTTTCCTACAATTGAGTTTCTTTTCATGCAAGTGTGGTGTATTTTTCAATTATGCAATTAGGTTAATTTCATTCATTCTAAATTTCATTTTTTCTTCTAATTATTCCTTTTGGGTGTTGTAAGAACCCCTATACACTAATCCATGTGCAAGACAAGGATTAGAAACCAACAAAGCAATATTCAAGGATTCTCGAGAGTTCGTTTAGAAAAGGAGGAAATGTTACTCCAAAAACTTTCTCAAATCCTAGTGTTAGGGTCCTAACCCACACATAGGTAGATCAATATATTTGGATGTAATAAAGGTCAATATTAATAAGGCCTTTCAATAAAATAGAATAAGGAAGATGTAAGAAGACCTAATAGAATCTTCCCCTTCTAGAAGGATCTTCCTCTAGATGCTTCTCTTGATAGACATATTTAGTATAAATAAGGGTCGAGGGTATGAAAACCCTAGCTTGGAGATTATTGTAACAGAGCGTTGCTCGACTGGAGGTTGCCCTTATCACTGTCATCCATATCATTTTTTGGCAAATTTTTTTGACCCCGCCCACTCCTTTTCAGTTCACCCATCTTCATGGCCCATACCTGTAGCCAAGACCTGGAGTCTCGCTTTAACACCTTGCAATCTAGTTTCCTAAAGAACCAAAAATAATTGAAACAACTCAGTGCTACTGTTGCCTCCCTCAATACATCCATTACTACAACCATAAATGCATCCGTGCAGTCCTCAATGGAGGAAGTCAAACAAGAACTGACCACCCAGCTTGAATCTGTCTTTGCATCACTCTGCACAAAACTAAAGATCCCTACCAATGACCCTTTTCCCGACGCACCTCCAAAGACTGAAGATGAACATTCCTCCCATTCCCATACCTTTCAACCCCATCACTTTCAACGTGACATATGCCTTTCGCGGGTGGATGTAACCAAATTTGATGGCTCGGTCCCCACTGGTTGGGTCACCCAAATGGAACATTATTTCTCTTTATACAAAATTATAGATGACTTGGCCAAACTCTAGTATGGTGTTCTCCATCTAGATCAAGAACACTGGCAATGGTGGCAATGGAGAAAAAATTCCCTTCAAGGGTATATTTCTTGGACCCAATTTGTGATTGAGCTTTATGAATGCTTTGACATTGACACCAACAATTTGGGCCATTTGACAAAATTGAAACAATCAGGAACAGTCGAAGACTGCATAGCTGCATTTGAGTGCCTGTCTTTTTGAACAGAGGGCATGACTGATGCTTTCTTTCGAGAGTGTTTTATCAGTGGCCTCAAGGAGGAGATTCAGGGCCATGTCCTCATGGCTTGACCTTCGAGTTGGGTGGAGGCTACTAAAAAATCTAAAGAAGCACAACAATTTGTATCCTCTCAAACCTGTAAACCTTCCTTTATTCCTCGCCCTAAACCCCTAAATCCCACTACTCCCTCCGCCCCATTAAAGATCCAAAAATTGGCTAGGGCTGAAATGGATGAATGCCAACTCAAAGGCCTTTGTTATAATTGTGATGACAAATATTTCCCAGGCCAAAAATGTAAGGAACAAAATATTTTTATGGCCATCTCTGAGGATATTTCGAAAGAGGATGTTGAAACTCCCCTTGTGCCTGAGTCACCTGAAATCACTGACATAGCCCCTCCCTCCAACCCTCCCGAAGTAGAACCGATCATTTCCCTCAATGCTCTCACTGGCTTCTCCGCCCCCCAAACCCTCAAGTTAATTGGTTACTTCAATCATCAGAAGGTCATCATTCTGGTTGATAGTGGAAGAACCCATAATTTTATTCATTGCCACATTGCCCAAGAAACCCATTGCTACATCCATGTTGTCAACAATTTCCAAATTATGATTGCCAATGGTGGTTCCATGAAATGTGGAGGGCGCTGTGAAAATGTGCGTCTCCAAATTGATAACTACCACCTCGAATCCCATATGTTTTCTATCAACATGGGCGGTTGTGACATTGTGTTGGGTGCAGACTGGCTAAGGACCTTGGGTCCCATTCTCATGGATTTTAAGGACTTAACCATGCAATTCGACCAGGATGGCCACCGATATAAATTCCAAGGCATCATTGCTGGTTCACCTGAGGTCATTAGTTCCCATTGCATGGAAAAGATGCTCAAAAAAGGTCATTCTGGTGTCATTGCCCAGCTCCATGCCATACAAGCAACATAGACACCCTCGGTGCCGCAAGACCTCCAAGCCCTCCTTTCTAAACATCAAATGGTATTTTCCATTCCCTAAGGACTCCCTCCTTCTCGCGGTGTTCATGATCATTCCATTCCCCTTGTACCAGGAAGCCTTCCTCCCAATATCCATCCGTATCGCTACCCCTTTTCACAAAAAAATGAAATTGAGAAAATGGTCCAAGAACTCCTTACTGTAGGAGTTATCTATCCTAGTACGAGCCCTTACTCTTCTCCAGTAGTCATGGTCCTGAAGAAAGAAGGTTCTTGGAGAATGTGTCCTGACTTTCGTGCCCTCAACAAACTGACCATTAAATATAAATTTCCCATTCCTATCATTGATGACCTCCTGGATGAATTGAGTGGAGCCCAATTCTTTACTAAACTTGATCTTCGCTCGGGCTATCACCAGATACGTATGAAAGAGGTAGACATCCCCAAGACGACCTTTTGAACTCATGAGGGCCACTATGAGTTTTTGGTCATGCCCTTTGGCCTGTGTAACACCCCCTCCACCTTCCAAAGCCTCATGAATCATGTCTTCTGTTCTTTTCTCCATCATTTTGTCTTATTTTTCTTTGATGATATCCTCATCTATAGAAAAACCTGGACATACCATCTTACTCATGTGGATCAAGTTCTCCATCTACTCTCTCAGCACCAACTTTTCCTGAAACAATCTAAATGTTATGTTGGTGCCTCAGAAGTAGAATACTTGGGTCATCTGGTGGGCAAGGATGGCATCAGGGTGGACCCCCAAAATATTGAAGCTATGCAAGACTGGCCGCACCCAAAGACTCTCAAAAGATTGCATGGATTTCTGGGCTTAACAGGGTATTATCGCAAGTTTGTTAAGAACTACGGAAAGATTGCAACACCTCTCACTGCTCTCCTAAAAAAGAACTCTTTCACTTGGACTCCAACCATTGCTCAAGCTTTTC
Organism: Picea sitchensis; assembly: GCA_010110895.2. Lineage (NCBI taxonomy): Eukaryota > Viridiplantae > Streptophyta > Pinopsida > Pinales > Pinaceae > Picea > Picea sitchensis. The sequence continues at coordinate 36,575 of SNQJ01S0027279.1, read as the reverse complement.
AAACCTTGAAGATGACCATGTGCACCACTCCAGTTCCGGTCCTTCCTGATTTCACAAAGACCTTTGTGTTGGAATCTGATGCCTTAGGGAAAGGAATCGACGCTGTCCTTATGGAAGAGGGTGGACCTTTGGCCTTCACTAGCAAGCAACTGTCTGAAAGGAATCTGGGAAAACCCATTTATGAAAAGGAAATGTTGGCTATTCTGCATGCCGTTGATCTATGGAACCCTTATCTCTTTGGGAAACGCTTCCAAATTAAGACCGACCATTAAACCCTCAAGTACTTTCTGGAACAATGCATTTCCTCCCAGGAGCAACAAAAATGGGTGACTAAGCTCTTTGGATATGATTATGAGATCATTTACAAGAAGGGAAAATACAATGTAGTGGCAGATGCATTGTCCTGAAAATATGAAGAAGAAAGATCCATTTTTTCTCTTTCCTTCATTGTACCTGATTGGCTCCAGCTCCCCCAGGGTACTCCTAGCTCTAGGATGATCTTCGATACAAAGGCTGTTTGTATTTAAGTAAACAATCAAAGCTTAACTCCACGATACTTTTTGAGCTTCATGCTACACCCACAACGGGGCACTCAGGGTTCACCAAAACATATGATAGGGTCAAACATTCTTTTTCTGGGATGGTATGAAATAAGACATCCATAATTTTGTCACTGAATGTGAGGTGTGTCAATGCAACAAGGGAGAAACAGTCAAATCTCTGGGCACACTACAACCGCTTCCGATTCCCCCTTCCATTTGGAAGGATATCTCTATGGATTTTATTATCAGCTTACCCAAATCGGGGAATAAATCAGTCATAATGGTGGTTGTGGATCGCCTTTCCAAGTATGCTCATTTCTGCGCTCTTCAACACCCATTTACTACATCCACGATGGCTCAAATTTTCATGGACCAGGTCTTCAAGCTTCATGGCATGCCGCACTCTATTGTTTCTGATCATGACCCAAATTTCACAAGCAATTTTTGGCAAGAACTGTTTAAGCTACAAGGCACCCAATTGCATCTCAACTCAGCTTATCATCCTCAGACGGATGGTCAAATGGAAGTTGTCAACAAGTGTTTGGAAACATATCTAAGGTGTTTTGCCTCTCAAAAACAACACTAGTGGGCTCAATGGTTACCCCTAGCCAAATGGTGGTACAACAATTCCTACCATACAACCACTCACATGACTCCTTTTGAAGCAGTCTATGGACAGAAGCCACCTTTAGTTCTCTCATACTTACTGGGTACCTCGAAGGTTCAGGTGGTTGACCAAACACTTACAATCTGAGAGGATATTCTTTGTACCCTTAAAGAGAACTTGGTCATGGCATAGAATCGCATGAAGCAACAAGCAGATCAAGGTTGCTCTGAACGTCAATTTGCAGAAGGGGATCAGGTGTTTCTGCGACTGCAACCATATAAGCAAACTTCCCTCAAGGCCGAGCATTGTCAGAAGCTAGCGCCCAAATTTTATGGTGCTTATACAGTTCTCAAGCGAGTGGGACAAGTCGCATATCAGTTAGCTCTACCCAGTTAGTCGAAGCTACATCTTGTTTTTCATGTTTCATGCTGAAAGAAGGTGATTGGAACCAGGTGCCAAATTCAAACCAACCTTCCAGAGTTAGTTGAAGAAGGATCCATTTGGCTACAACCAGAAGCAGTTTTCGACCAACATGAATGTCGCCTGCATCGACGAACCATCAAGGAAGTGCTAGTCCAGTGGAAAGATACGACTCCAACCGATGCCACTTGGGAACTAGCTACCATTCTGCAGTAGTTTCGACATCTCAAGCCTTGAGGACAAGGTTGTTTTTCAGGGGGCGTACATGTTAGGGCCCTAACCCACACATAGGTAGATCAATATATTCGGATGTAATAAAGGTCAATATTAATAAGGCCTTTCAATAAAATAGAATAAGGCGGATGTAAGAATACCAATAGAACCTTCCACTTCTAGAAGGATCTTCCTCTAGATGCTTCTCTTGATAGACATATTTAGTATAAATAGGGGTTGAGGGTATGAAAACCCTAGCTTGGATATTATTGTAACAGAGTGCTACTTGACTGGAGGTTGCCCCCTTGAAGAGGCCTGTGAACATTTCTTTCTGAATCAAAGTGCTATTACAGTTGTTGTTCTTATATTATTTCTGTGTCATTGTGGAGATTATGCTGGTTATATTACTGTTATTCTTCCATTTCTAGCATTTTATTTCTGTTCTGCATATTTATTATATCTGGTATCTTGCACCTAGCAGTAGATGGGATATCTACATCTCAAGAAGAGCAAATCTTGACAGCAGTCAAGAACATACCTGAACTCCAGGAAGTGATAGACAACCAAAAATTCCATGAGCCACATCTAGAATATCCCCCTAATCATACTTGCCAATTTATTGAGGATATTGGATAACCATGGACTACATCTGGTGAAGAACAGACAATAGAACCTGAGACCAAATAATTTCCACCATGCCCATTGTTGGATCCTTCATGCATTCAAGAAGTTGATCAAGAATATCTATATGAAATTGGAGAGGAGGATATACATAGTGGTCCAAATGAAGAAGTGAACCAAGGATATCATGAATATATTGAATGTTGCTTCCAGACGACCATCAGATTGAAACAACACCACTCTTTTCTTCAACAACTCTTCGCATCATATCATTCGAACCAATCGATTCCTCATTTTCTGTGGTATTTATTAAAGTATATTGTTCCAACCTGAATGTGAGTATATTTGTAATCCTGTTATGCACATGGTTGCATTGGAAATATGCATATACTTGAAAAGGGTTCATTTTTATGTAAGGTAAGATAGAGAATAGGTGAATAAATACTGCATATAGTTTGGTGCGACATCATTTTTAATATGTTTTCAACTGATATATGTTTTTCAAAGTTTTATAAATAAATGAGGCTATGACGATTTGTTGGAGTTTTGCAGGTATCCTCTTTTTGGTTGGATTGGGAGAACATCTTCATGATTTATTCAGGGAAGTAATTGCATTTCTTTTGGTTCTGTTGTTTCATTAAAAGTATCCTTTATTCTAATCCTTTATTACCTAAAACAATTTTGGAACAATTGAATCTCTTTTTCTACTACTTCCTTAAAATTTGTTTTTCTTTTAAGATTATTCTCTAACCTTTATTAGTTTTTCTCTACTATTTTTTTGAACTGTTTTATAGTTTAGGAAATTATTAATAATGCAAAACTAAAAATAAAGGAGTTAAATTATCAAACCCAGGACCTCTTGACATAACCAATCATTTCCAGTTCTTTTAGATATTTCTTTTCCCTTCTTTATAAAAAAATTTCAAATCATTTATTATAGCAGTAACTCATAGCCCTGTCTTTGATTATACCATGGGATTACATAAAGTCAAAAGTCCATATTATGAGACCCATAGGAAGCTAGTACAACTTGATATTATCTCAAATTTGGTCAATAGAGCATCTTTATTAAATAGTAGCAGGAGAGTGCATGATGTTTCTACCCATGGGAACACTACTATAATTCTATGTGAATAAGATGACCTTAGGGACTAGAGGTACTTTAGGTTATTCTATAATGGCCTCATCTACTGCACATTAAGTAAATTTAACCATGATATGTATTTGGACTAATCTAAATACATAAGTCTATTTTTCATGTGAACAATATTTTATGGGTAATCTATAGAATATCTTCTAACATAATACCATCCCATCCCGTAAAAAGGTTTTTAGAGATGCTCCTCCATTCACCCATGCAAAATAAACCTATGAAATTTTATCTTAAGGGTGAAGTTTGGGACAAGAGCCTAGCCTTTGATGGAAAATGGGTGTAAGAGGCTAACCCGCTGGGATACTGAACAAGTCTGCTGGCAGTGGGTACTGGCCTGTGGTATGACTAGGCAAACCCATCAGGGTACTAAACAAACTCATGGGCAATGGGGCATTATGTCTGGGGAGGATATTTCTTAGATGTCAAAATTACCCCATCGGAGTATTGAACATGCTTGCTGGCAATGGGTTCTGATTTTGATATGCCTAATCTATATTTGTTTGTATGAACAATATATTTGTGTAAATCATTAATAAGGCATGCATGGTTGAACTAAAGGCTAAATAAAATCCATTTATTCTCCATTTGAGAATAACCCTAAGTTGACCTTAAGAACCTTTGATCCAATTCATACTATATCTAAGATGTACTATCTTAAGAGTGGGACAATGGTCTTAGAAGCTTAATATACTCAACTGTGAAATTTATCTTTATTACTTGAATGACTATAAATCTTTTCAGAGTGAAAAGTTTAACTGGTTTCCTATGGGGTTTTCATTTGTTGAGACTACTCATACTCTTTTATTTTCCCTCCTAAAGGAGAAGAGCAAAATCCCTACTCTAATTTATACAGGGCTCTCTGAACATAAGTGCTGCTAATCTTTTGATGAATTTTGTTTAATAAAGGAAATATCAATATTTTCTATAGAACCAAAAAGATGATTATACATTTTTTTGTGGGTTATTCTTGAATTATCTCAGTCATTCATGTAGCGGGAATATTCATAAGTGATCTTAAAAAATTGTTCAAATACAAATTGCCAAAATGTAATAATGGATGTACTTCATGTTATGATCAATTTATTATACGATCTTATGATTTTCTCTCTGTGTGGTCAGGCTTAACAATCATGGACTTTGTGCCCACAATTCATTAGCATCTCTCATATTTCTGTTCTTAGCAACTCTCGGATTGGTATCAACAAAAGTTGGCAGCAACTATTTTCTTATAGCCACATGCCACTTAGTCTTAAGCAGTTTGCATGAGGACATGCAAACTCTTGGGTTTGGGGGAGATCTCTAGATCCATTCTATATCTTCAGAGTCTCTCTTCAGCATCTCCAGCATCTCCAACATCTTTAGTTCATCTCAGCCAGTTTTTTTTGGATCTAGCAGATCAACTTTCGTTCTCTTCAGTAGTTCTCAACCTTCCTTTGCCTCATCTTCAACTTTCAATGGTCCACATCATGTTTCCACATATCTTTCATCATGTTCCGCATAGTTTCCACTTTAGTGTGAATCAATTAACTTTAGGTAAAATGTGTATAAATCTCTTTAATTTTGTAACAACCCTAGTTAAATAGTTGCTTAAGGTTTATCGAGTATAGTTAATTAAACAATTAATTGTCCTAATGTGTATTAGTTAAAAAAGTGGTTATTTATTAATAATATTAATTAATTAATTAATAATTTATTTATTGATTAATATATGTTGATTAATTAATTAACACATTTAATGTTGGGTAACGAATTAAAGACTTAATAACTTTTAATTCATTATTAGAAAACTTTACGTATGCAGGGATAAAGCATTGAATGGAGGGATAGGGTATTGAATGGAGGGATAAGGTATTAAATGGAGGGATAAGGTGGGTGGCATTAAAGGAAGGTAGGAGGCAGTGAATGGAGGGAGGATATGAGGGGGCAGAGGCATTCGGGAGAAGGACTTTTGGAATTTTGGGGGTAAGGGAGCATTTGGAGAGCAGGGACTGTATTTTCTGTTTGGGGTATTTTTCTGGTCCGGAGTTTGGGTGGAATGTTGCAGAGGTGCATCGGTTGTTAGGAGTTTTGGGCTCGGAGGCCAGGAATCCTCACAGAATCCTGGAGCTAGGGAGCCGGATAGGCTCTGTTCCTAGCTGGCAGGGAGAAAGGATTCAGTTTTGGGCAGAGTTTGGGAAAAGCAGCAATGAGGACAGACGAAGATTAGAGAAATAACATTAGATAGAGGTATGTATTTTCATGATTACGCTGTGTTAGGTGCTTATCATTAAGCTGTTGAATATGCTCTGTTATATGGTTGTTGTGTAATTTATTTTCATGCTGTTAATGAATTTAATTTCTGCTGAATAAATTATGGTTATATACTGAATAAATTATGGATATATTCTGAAGATTAAATTGTACAGGATAATTTTCTCTATTCTCTATTTTAACTTTTGTTTTATAAGGCTCTATTGGAAGAGACCCTACACATGGTATCAGAGAATTAGTTTGAAATATGGGACCAAAGGCCCACCTACCCACCCATCCTCTTGAGTCTGGACATAAAGCTATTCTGAACAATGCATGGATTCTTATCTCTTCAATTTATTTGCAGAGTAAGAATAAATGTCATCTTCTATTTACAAAACCTATATTTTCAATAGTTGTTGTAACCCNCTTAATAACTTTTAATTCATTATTAGAAAACTTTACGTATGCAGGGATAAAGCATTGAATGGAGGGATAGGGTATTGAATGGAGGGATAAGGTATTAAATGGAGGGATAAGGTGGGTGGCATTAAAGGAAGGTAGGAGGCAGTGAATGGAGGGAGGATATGAGGGGGCAGAGGCATTCGGGAGAAGGACTTTTGGAATTTTGGGGGTAAGGGAGCATTTGGAGAGCAGGGACTGTATTTTCTGTTTGGGGTATTTTTCTGGTCCGGAGTTTGGGTGGAATGTTGCAGAGGTGCATCGGTTGTTAGGAGTTTTGGGCTCGGAGGCCAGGAATCCTCACAGAATCCTGGAGCTAGGGAGCCGGATAGGCTCTGTTCCTAGCTGGCAGGGAGAAAGGATTCAGTTTTGGGCAGAGTTTGGGAAAAGCAGCAATGAGGACAGACGAAGATTAGAGAAATAACATTAGATAGAGGTATGTATTTTCATGATTACGCTGTGTTAGGTGCTTATCATTAAGCTGTTGAATATGCTCTGTTATATGGTTGTTGTGTAATTTATTTTCATGCTGTTAATGAATTTAATTTCTGCTGAATAAATTATGGTTATATACTGAATAAATTATGGATATATTCTGAAGATTAAATTGTACAGGATAATTTTCTCTATTCTCTATTTTAACTTTTGTTTTATAAGGCTCTATTGGAAGAGACCCTACACATGGTATCAGAGAATTAGTTTGAAATATGGGACCAAAGGCCCACCTACCCACCCATCCTCTTGAGTCTGGACATAAAGCTATTCTGAACAATGCATGGATTCTTATCTCTTCAATTTATTTGCAGAGTAAGAATAAATGTCATCTTCTATTTACAAAACCTATATTTTCAATAGTTGTTGTAACCCGTTACATGGAAGAGACACCTAATGCAAAGTGTAAGATTCCTGTACGAATACAACAAGAACAATTCAACAGTATTCTTCAACCTTATTCATCTTCTTGTTCCTAAGATTACATGATTGATTGATACAATTTTTCACCTATAAAACACAATTCCGTGGACAAAAGCACAAGGTTACATATCTGTTATTTTCAAAAACTTAAGAAACCCTTAATAACAAACCTCTTGAATGATGTTTTTGGCACCAAATATCACCCCACCTACTGAAAAGTGTTTCAAGACCACCTACTGAAAACTATGTTAGTGTACCATCTGCAACTTCCATTCAGACACCATACAACTGCAGATTGCAGAGGAGAGGTGCCATCAGAAACACCCTAAAGTACTCAGCCGAACTATCCAGCAGATGAAAAAATTGCCAAATTCACTAAAAGTGATAAAAAAAAAAAACCAAAAATCTTAAGGTTGAAAAACAGAACTACATCTATACATCTGCAATACCTAGTCAATAAATTAAAATCCATGCGTATATAGCAGTCGGCGGGAATATAACCCCTGACCTGCTATATATAGGACAACAACTTAATCGTTCCGCCAAAGCCACAGAATAAGAACTGAGCAAAGCCACATGGAGGAGGAGCCCAAGGGGCAATATTCTTTTTACATTATGCGTATGACTACAAACCACAAACCCCCTGGTATGACTATTCGCCCGTAAGATTTCCGTAATGGATAGTCTCTCATACTCCCTGCCATTAAACGACAATTAAACCATATCTAGAAATCTGATAGGTTATCTATACACCTGCAATACTTAACCACTAAATGAAACTACCGCCACTGAATGAAAATACTTAGAATCAAACCCTTTGTATGACTTTATGATTTCTATCATGGATGGGCTCTCAAATTTCCTACTATCCAAGATGTAAATTAGGCCATTCAGGTCTTAATTCTTTAGCCAAAAATTAATCCTAGGATGGTTTTTTTTTTCTTTTTTCAAAGAACATTGAGCAAACAGACGTGAAAGTTTTCAAAACTGATATCTTTATTGTATTTAGGTGTAACAGAGTGCATTAATGGAATCCATAAATAAAACTAATTCGTGCCCATATTCAACAGAAGAAAAAACATGCAGATGTAGAGGACCCAAAACATATTTGGGACTGCTATTCAACAAAAAAAAATGCATAGGAAAGAAAGGGATAGAACAATGAATTTTATAGAAGTTGAGAACTTACTCAGTGGGGAAAAGCACTAGAAAGCTCAGAAACAGACAGAGACCAACAACTCTCAAAGTACCACGAAACACAATCTAATATGTGTTTGGATGCCAGGAATGAGCATTGGTATTGGGGTTGCAATCTACGTGGGTGAGATCGTCACCATTCAATCATTACGCTCATGAACTAAACCGAGCCCATGTTCAACAGAATAAATACTTGTGCATGTAAACCACCCAAAATCTATTTGGGACTGCAATTCAACAAAAATGCATACGAAATAAATGGATAGAACTGTACATTTCAGAGAAGTCGAGAACTTACTAAGAGGGGCAAGCACTAGTCAAAGCTACAACACAGTCACCAAACCCCAAATATGTCACAAGGAAGCATTCACCTAAACAAAAACACACAGTCCTAACAACAACACACAGTCCACGAGCTAAGCACCCGAGAGGTATACCAAGTCGCATGCCAACACAATACAAAAGTTTACTATGCGCTCATAGTTATGTAAGGTAAAGTTTACTATGCGCTCACAATTATTCCGAATATACAACCTAGACACACTGTATTCCAAAGTATTGATAATATCCCCAAGTGTGAGCCATGAGGAGGGATCCCATGAGAGGCATGCTTTGCAAAGTATTGTTATTTGCTGAAGGCACCAGACACAACGTAACAACACACATGCCTAGCCTAAAAACTTTTAAAAATGGGTGCAGGCTCATGGGTTTTGAACCCGCGACCTATAACCACACAACTCACCACAACACATAAAGAGCACAGCCCGTAAAACATAAAATTCAAAGGATAATCTACAACAAATAAGAACAGTATGCCGAGCACCCATATCTTGTGACTTCTGCACCAACAAAAAAAAGAAGCCAAGGCCATGGAAACTCGTACCGAGCACCAAGCCACCAGGAAGAAGCCACAGAGGAGCAGAGGGAACACGCCACTGTATATGACGCGCCCTCTAAACCTTGAAACCATGGACACAGGGTCGGCCGAGCAGGGAGATGGCCATGGCCGCCGGCCTCATCCTTCACCTTGAGCGTTTAGAAAAAAAAAATGAAATGTAAAGGGGAGAGGGGGTAGGGTTTGAAGAGATAAAAATTAGGAGATTAGGGTTAAGGGATGAGTGCCGGGGGGAGGGGGCACATGGGCCTCATGCGAGGACCCACTGCCCGACCGTAGATATATATTTTTTAATTATTATTATTATTTTTTTATTATTATTATTTTATTTTTATTTTTATGTTATTTATTTTATTTTTTTAATTACTTTGAATTATTAAAATTGTATTATAATTACTTGTTTTAATTGTATTTTAAATTTTAGAATGATTAATTCAATTTTTTTTTTTTTTTATTTATTTAAAAAAAAATTTAATTTTATTTAACTTTATTACAAGCATTAATAATATTGATTAATGGATTAAATGACTAGTGTTTAATTAATTAAACGATTAAAGGATTANTATTTTTTTAATTACTTTGAATTATTAAAATTGTATTATAATTACTTGTTTTAATTGTATTTTAAATTTTAGAATGATTAATTCAATTTTTTTTTTTTTTTTTATTTATTTAAAAAAAAAATTAATTTTATTTAACTTTATTACAAGCATTAATAATATTGATTAATGGATTAAATGACTAGTGTTTAATTAATTAAACGATTAAAGGATTAATACGAGTGATTAATTAATTAAATGACTAATTAATTAAAAAGTGTAATTAACATAACATACGATTCAAACAAAATTTATTTTGGATTAGATTAAATTTTGTTGGAGTGGACGGGTTTTGAACCGACGACCTATCCACCGAGTATAGAGCTTTCACTAAAGACCGTACACCACTGCGCCATGATAGTAATGATAGGTTAAATGTGTTTATCACATGCGAGAGAGTCATTAGTTTCCTTAGGCGAAAAAACCAAACTTAGAGGCTTTCGACCTTGACCTAGCCACTTCCCGTAACGAGAGTAACGTCTGTTTACAGACAAGTAAAAAAAAACTTACGCCTAACCCTGTTTTCTAGTTTAAGTTGCGCAAATGGGAAATGTACTTGAACTCACCCTGACAAATTTGGTTGATGCAGATTCAATCATACAGGATGGTTAGGACTCAAGGAAATCAAGGTAGAGGGGCATCGATGTAGACACCACCAACACCGCCAGCGCCACCACTACCATCGCCTGAATTAGCTCTCATTCTGCACTCTTTGGAGGCCATAAATGAGACTTTAAAGGGGATTCAACCAACAAGGATTGAAGTGGAGCCCCCATCATCTGGAATGGGTAATCCAGAAGTGTCGAGGGATTTAGGGGGAGGACCTCCACCCGAAGACATCACTAGAGAACTGCAGAAGATCAAACTTTCGGAGTTTGCCAGGGGTTGTGCCAGTGAATGTGTCGAGGCATGGTTGGAAGGCATGACAAGGTGTTTTTCCTTAAGAGACTATGCATCCACTTCAAAGGCGAAGATAGCGATTTTTTAGTTGAGAGACAATGCCTTGAATTGGTGGGGTAACCTGGAAAGGCAACTGCATCTTACCCCAGACACCGTCTCTTGGGAAATTTTTGAGGAAAGGTTCCGAAGGAAATATCTACCAGCTTACTATGAGGAACAACAGGTGGGAGCATTTCATGTGCTAGTACAGGGAAACATGACCATAGAAGAATATGAGATTAGGTTTATGGAATTGGTCAGATATGTTTCATACATGAATAATGACCAACGACAGGCATAACGCTTTGTCTATGGGTTAAACCCTAAGATAAGGGCTACCATTCGCTACCATTGAAATCCTAAGGGCGAATGAGGCAGGCAGGCAGGCAGGTCCATGACCATCTCAGGGAGTAGCTAGTAGGGGCAGGGGTTCCAGGGGAAGGAACTCATTTCAGAGATAGTCATAGAACAATGCGCAGGTTCAATCTCGTGTTACCTGTTGGGGATGTGGAGGACCCCATTACCAATGTGACTGCCCAGAGTTACAATCAGGATTTGTGCATAGAGAGGGAAAGGCCCCGATGGGAAGAGCAAGTGGTAGACACCATATTTACATAGCGGTTAATAATCGCCAGGCAGAACATCAATCCACGGTGGTGAAGTCATCAGGTATGCTAAATCATATCAATGTTAAGATTTCATTTGATTATGGTGCTACAGATAGTTTCATTTCACCATATGCATTAGAAAAGAGTGGGTTGGCAGCCTACAAGCATGTTGACTTTAAACAAGTCGAGATGGCTTCGGGGGAAAAACAAGCGGTAGGACCTAGTGTTGATAATTATATAGTAGACCTGGGAGTGTGTACTACTAGGTTGAAGGTATACGTCATTGCTCTCGAGGTGTATGACCTAATCATTGGAATGGATTGGTTAGAATCTCATCGAGATTTGGTAGATTGTTTCGCAAAAAGGGTGCTCTGTGTTGACGACGAAGGAAGACCAGTAGAGATCCACGATGTACAGAGACGGGTGTCTTTACGTTTTATCTCAAATATGAAGGTTAAGCGATGCATGAGGCAAGGGTGTCGACTATATGTAGTGGAAGCAGTGAATGAAAGGAAGGGACCCTCCTTGGATTAGTAACTGATACCTCCTTGGATTAGTACTCGATATTGTCAGAATTTAAGGATGCTTTTCCAAACGAGTTACCAGGGTTACCTCCTGAGAGGGAGCTTGATTTTACTATTGAGATAAAACCTGGTGCAGACCCAATTTCCAAGACTCCATATCAGATGATAGCACTGAAACTTTGTGAGTTGCAAATGCAGTTGAAAGAGTTACTAGAATTAGGGCTAATAAGGCCCAGTGTCTCACCTTGGGGTGCACCAGTAATTTTTGTAAAGAAGAAGGATGGTTCCTTATGATTGTGTATAGATTACAGGGACTTGAACCATGCTACAGTGAAAAATAGGTACCCAATGTCGCAAATAGATGACCTCTTTGATCAGATGAAAGGAGCAGCGATATTCTCAAAGATTGATTTGTGATCAAGGTATCACCAATTAAGGATTAAGGAAGGTGATATTCCTAAAACTGCCTTTCTAACTTGGTTTGGACATTACGAGTTTGTCGTATTACCTTTTGGATTGACCAATGCGCCAACAGTATTCATGAGCCTCATGAATGAAGTATTTCGAAAGTACTTAGACCGTTTTGTACACGTGTTTCTAGATGACATCCTCATCTATTCCAAGAACGAAAGAGAACATGAGGAACACTTACGAGTGGTGTTATTCTTCCTTAGAGAGAACAAATTGTATGGGAAGTTGTCAAAGTGTTCCTTCTTCCAGAAAGAGATCCACTATTTAGGTCATATCATTTCCGATGAAGGAATCTATGTGGACCCAGAAAAGGTAAAGGCCATTATGGAGTGGCCAGTGCCGAAAAATGCCCATGAGGTGAGAAGATTCATGGGGCTAGCAGGTTATTATGGAGATTTGTGGAAGGGTTCTCTAAGATAGCGAAACCCATCACCACCTTGTAGTGCAAGGGGGTCAGGTATGAATGGACAGAAGAATGTGATAGTGCATTCATCGAGCTTAAGAGGTTACTAACTAGTGTGCCAATTCTATGAGTACCGGATATGGAAAAGGACTTCACAGTCTGCATAGATGCCTCAAAGAAAGGGTTGGGGGTCGTGCTAATGCAGGATGGAGGAGTGATAGCTTATGCGTCAAGGAAGTTGAAGAAACAAAAAGAGCTTTATGCTACTCATGATTTAGAGTTGGCAGCTGTAATGCTAGCTCTGAAACTTTGGAGGCACTATCTTGTGGGGTGAAACTTTGATCTCAAAACGGACCATCAAAGTTTAAAACATCTCTTCACTCAAAGGGATCTGAATTCCAGACAAAGGCGATGGAGGGAGTTTATGAGTGAGTACAATTTTGGTATTTCATACATCAAGGGAAAGGAAAATGTAGTCGCAAATGCCTTGAGTATGAGACCACGTGTCTTCTCCTTGGTACCCTTAAAAGTCAATCTGGAGGAATGTGTGTTGACACAACTCCAAGGAGACAGTTGGTATTTAAAGGTTACTTCAAACCTCCAGAGTGGGAGGTGATTAGATCCAAAGTATGAAGGATATAGTCTGGAAGTAGATGGAGTATTGAGATATCGAGGAAGGATGTACATCCCTGAAGATGGGGATATTCGAAGCATCATACCAAAGGAGGCCCATAGAGCACTTTATTGTGCGCATCCGGGTGTGAAGAATATGTATGCAGGCATGAGGAATCTCTTCTTCTAGGTAGGAATGAAGCGTGATGTAGTCCATTTCGTTGCCAAGTTCCTACAGTGTCAACAAGTGAAAGATGAACACCATCACCCGATAGGTCTCCTACAACCACATGATGTTCCTATGTCCAAGTGGGAAGTCATCTCTATGGATTTTGTTGTGGGGTTGCCGCTCACATCTCATAGACACAATGCTATTCTTGTGATAGTTGATAAGTTAACCAAGAGTGCTCATTTTATTCCGGTTAGAGACACTTATGATGTCACTGATGTGGCACGTGTGTTTGTAAGTGAGGTCATCCATTTGCATGGGATACCTAAGAAGATCATTTCAGATAGGCACTCCAGATTCACTTCTAGGTTTTGGACAAGTTTGCAGTCAGCATTGGGGACCCAGTTGAACTTAAGCACAGCTTATCATCCTGAAAAAAATGGGAAAACCAAGAGAGTAAATCAAGTCATGGAAGATATGCTTAGGATGTATGTCATGGATAATCAAACCCATTGGGAGAAGTACCTACCTTTGGTAGAGTTTGACTACAATAACAATTTTCATAGCTCCATTGGAATTCCACCCTACGAAGCTCTGTATGGAAGGCCATGCAGAATGCTGTTGAGTTGGGATAGATTAGAAGATTGAGTAACAGTTGGGCCATACTTGATTCAAGAGATGGAGGAATAGGTGATTCAGATTAGGCAGAGACTAAAGGAAGCACAGGATATGAAGAAGAGTTATGCGGATGCGCACATGACCGACCAAAGTTATAAAGTGGGAGATCAAGTTTTCATTTGTATCAGGCCTAATAAGAGTACCATATGGTTCGGGAAGGGGACAAAGTTGTCACCTCGATTTATAGGACCATTCAGAATCCAAGAGAAAATTGGACCCGTTGCCTATTGTCTCGTACTGCCACCCCACCTGCATAAAACTCATAATGTTTTTCATGTATCTGTTTTACATCATTATGTTGCTGATGAATCACATAAACTAAATTGGAAGGAACTGCAAGTATTGGACATGGGAACCCTCAAATTAAAACCGTTACGCATATTGGACCGTAGAGTCCGACAGCTCAGGAACCATCTGGTAGACCAAGTTAAGGTCCAGTGGGACAAGTATAGTCCATGATCTGCTACTTGGGAAGACGTCGAGACACTACGATGAGATTATCCCTCACTTTTTTGACCACCTCGAGAATATATTTCTCGAAGGTTGGGTGTATGTAACACCACCTTTTGACTTAGGCAACTAGGATTACCTGAGGCCTACACACCTTTATTTTCTATTCACAAGTGAAACTACTAAATGATACACTTGAACTTTTAATATGTATGAATCTTTATGAATGTTTAAATGTATTTGGATAATGATGGATATGATGCGATATATTGTGAGAATGTAAATTTTATGAATGTTTAAATGTTATTGATGATGATGGATATGATGCGATCTACTATGAGAATGTAAATTCTATGAATGTCTAATTGTTATTGATGATGATGGATATGATGTGACATATTGTGTGAATGAGAATCCTATGAAGGTTTAAATGCTATTAGAATGATGTTGGATATGATGCAATCTATTTTGTAAATGATAATTTTATGAATAGGTGTCGTTAATTGGATTATGGAATATGATGAGATCTATTTCTAACTTGAAAACTTTGATGTTAAAGTTGTTGGTCTGTGGATACCGAATCAAAATTATGGTTGTATGCAATTACATGATGATAATGCATAGAAATGTATGAGTTTTTGTTACAGACCAATCTGTAGGTTATGGAGTATGAAATAGCCAAGGGATAATGATGATGAAAGTGGATGTCATGACCACTGGACGAGAAACAATATGGTATGAATCTTTGTATGTGAAATTATATTGGTTTGGATGCATTGCTATGATATGTGGACCAGTGCAGGATTTCAGGTGGTGAGACTACCCAAAACCGAATAGACGATGACAAAACTCCCAACAACACGGTGCCATTGTATATTCTGTTGTAGGGTGTGGACCCTAGTCCTATTAGGAGGGGTGGAGGCATTTCCCACTATGTATCCTATGAAACCTGAAGTCATGGGAGGACGATGTTAGCTCACGCTCCCCTAGACGTGTGATGATGACTGTCAGTTGCATGCTGGGGAAGCTTGGTCAAGATAGAGACACTTCTGCTTACGAGTTCTATTTGGAGTTAGGTCAATATAGTTGATGCTCCAAGATAGTCCAACAGAGGAAGGATAGGAATGGAAGATGAAAGTAAGTTAGGGAGGAAGGATGAGTAGAAATAGTTGAGAGTGTATGGAGATTTGTCTTATGGTGGAATTTATTGTTTTTCCTTCTGAAAAGAAAATGTGTATATATATGAATATTCATAATTATGTAACTAAACTACAATTGTCTAAATAACATTGTTGAGCTAGATAATTATAATTAAAGGATTTCGCAAACATTTGATTAGTTTATTTTCTTTTATAAAATGAATAGTCTTGTTGAATGGATTAGATGCATATGGAAATTACTATAGAGATGATATTTATTGATATTAGTACATGAACGAGACTTATATGTACTAGCTACACATGCATTTCTTGCACATGTACACTAGTATGTATGAGTTTTTTGGCTTACTTACTAATAATGTCGGTTATTTGTTAGGAATGTGTGAACCATGTTTCTTTTCCCGTGTATCATAAAATACTTTAACTTCGGGACGAAGTTTCCTGAAGGGTGGGTGTATGTAACAACCCTACTTAAATAGTTGCTTAAGGTTTATCGAGTATAGTTAATTAAATAATTAACTGTACTAATGTGTATTAGTTAATAATGATTATTTATTAATAATATTAATTAATTAATTAATAATTTATTTATTTATTAATATATGTTGATTAATTAATTAACACATTTAATGTTGGGTAACGAATTAAAGACTTAATAACTTTTAATTCATTATTAGAAAACTTTACGTATGCAGGGATAAAGCATTGAATGGAGGGATAAGGTATTAAATGGAGGGATAAGGTGGGTGGCATTAAAGGAAGGTAGGAGGCGGTGAATGGAGGGAGGATACGAGGGGGTAGAGGCATTCGAGAGAAGGAATTTTGGAATTTTGGGGGTAAGGGAGCATTTGGAGAGCAGGGACTGTATTTTCTGTTTGGGGTATTTTTCTCTTCCGGAGTTTGGGTGGACTGTTGCAGGGGTGCACCGGTTGCTGGGAGTTTTGGGCTCAGGTGCTAGGAATCCTCAAAGAATCCTAGAGCTAGGGAGCCAGATAGGCTTTGTTCATAGCTGACAAGGAGGAAGGATTTGGTTTTGGGCAGAGTTTGGGCAGAGCAACAGCGAGGACAGACAAAGATTGGAGAAATAACATTAGATAGAGGTATGTATTTTCATGATTACGCCGTGTTAGGTGGTTATCATTAAGCTGCTGAATATGTTGTGTTATATGGTTGTTATGTAATTTATTTTCATGCTGTTAATGAATTTAATTCCTGTTGAATAAATTATGGTTATGTACTGAATAAATTATGGATATATGCTGAAGATTAAATTGTACAGGATAATTTTCTCTATTCTCTATTTTAACTTTTGTTTTATAAGGCTCTGTTGGAAGAGACCTTACAAATTTACTAAGGATTTGGAAAACATGATGCATAATCACTATTACCTACTCCACACTCCACTACCACTTAGAAAGTACCATCACAACTACTCACCAAACCTTCCATTTTCACTCCACTAATTATAATGAAAATTATACTCTGATCATAAGACCAAACAATGAAAAGGAAATATGTGGTATACAAATACAAACATAAAACATCTTTAATGTCTTCTCCTTGTATGTCATAAATCATTCCTAGTTCATCTGAATGTTCTGAATAAGAGGATGAAGTCATGGTTTCCTATTCAAGCAAAGAACCACATGTAAATCTTGGTCTTAAAATGAATATAAGATACAGAGTATAAGAGTGTCCAAGTTCATACGACCACTATCCCCATCATTTCACATTCTCCACACATACCATTCACTATCATCCTGCGATAACCCATCCTTTGTGTGTCCTCCATTTTCATGATAATTGTTTTTCTCTATTTTAAATAAATCTGTGACAGTATAATCAATTTCTAGAGTGTCGCTCCACAAGATCCAACACTTACACAAAAAGAACAAAGTCACATAAATATATAAGCAGAGTATCATAAGTTCTTCACCTTGTTTGCATGATAACATGCCAATCCTTGGGTTGGGGGGTGTGTTGGGCTCCAGTTTTGTCATATTTTCCGCCATATAAATACATTCATCATTATACCTTTTTCTCGCATTTCGCCAATAATGTATGTGCAAATGCACCATAAACCTCCAATATCCATTGTCATTCCCGATGTGGTAAATACATAGTTTTTTCCATATTTTTAGTGATTAAAATACGATTATATCATGTTTTACTAATGACGGTTGATAAAATGTTATTTTCATGATCAACATTCCCATACCATTATTGTGGTTCAACATTCTGCACCAATATAGTTATTCCCGTACCTGATATTCTAGATTGTAATATTAGCGCACTTATAGAAGGAAATAAAAAACATGGGTTTTGTCCAGAACAACGTTGGTATGCTGAAACATGTGTAATAATTCACCCATATTGCACATGTGGACCTCCAACTTAGGGGGGAATGATTATGAAAAAATTAGCAAAAATTCAAACTGCCAACTTGCACCTCGATTTTCATACAGATAGTATCAGATCCAAATATTCTACGATATGGGTTTTGTCTAGAAGGTGGAAAATTGATTAAGTTGTGGGAAATTTTTCAAAATTTGAAATGGATTAAGAGATATGGGTGGATCTATAACTCGAATATGCCCAAATTGATGAAAAACCCAAATTTTTGTGATTTCATTCCAAAATTTGTAAAATTGGTTTTAACCAAAATCTGAGTTTGGGGGATTCGGTTCTATCCTTTCTCCTTGTATTTTTATGTATAAATAGATCCTCATAGGGTTGAGAATGGAGCCATTAGTTTCATGAAGTTTTTGTAAGTAAGAGGTTTGTTCTTGTGAGAAAGCTTTAAGGAGTTAACTGCCATGTAAAAATAGAGTTTTTGATCAAAATGGAGAGTTGATTGTTTCTGATCCATTGTGCATCTATTTGACTTGATCTAATTGTCTTCAAGTAGGGTTAACCAATGTGGAAAGGGCCCTCATTCTGGTAACATCCTGCTTCTTTCCTTTTGCTTTCTAGATTAGATTATAAATATGGTGTTTTTGATTTGTGTGTTTTAATTACAGTCCCATTGTTATTTTCATTTTATGATTTAAATATGTTCTCTTACATTAGATTGACAAAAGTAAACTTAGAGTTAATTGTTCCTTTGGTAAAGTTTCCTTCATTCACTCATTCTCATCATTATTAAGCAAAGACTATACATAGTTAAGAGCAGAGAATCATTTATATGTGTCAAGTATTGTGTATTGTTTCTTTTTATTCATAAAAAAATACAAAGCATATTTCTTCTCTTACCTTCACCAATTGGCTCTTAAATTAGATCATTTCTCAATAATTTAAACCATTTTTATGCTTGATTGATTATAAAGATAGTTCACTTCCATTCCATATGCATTCGCCATCAAAAAAACACTTAACTTCTAGTAATCATTGTGTCCAACCATATTTGATTTCATATAAGACCGATTGCAGAGTTAATTCATCCCACTTCATTATTTCCTTGTGTAGATTTATATTCACTTCTCCATTGTCTTCCAATCCTCGTTTCTTTACATTTGGTATACTCACTTGAGGAACAATCTCTGAATTTAAATCTTGATTTCATTTATTGTCTTGATTGCCTTTTTAATCTAGTTTGGTTTTGCATTGTTTTGCTTTTGCTTTGACTTAATTCTTTCATAGTTCAAATCTCCTTCTATTTCCCACACTTGGTTTTATTTCCCATACCTTTGGATTCCTTGCACTTTAATTTCCCATAGCTTCAATCACCAAAGGAAGATTAGAGGCTTAACTCGTGAGACATGGATTTCTTGTATGGGTTTCAACCTAAGGTGCTAGTTTCCTTCCTATCAATTGAATTCATTTTCTGGTTTCTAGTTTCTTGTTTCATTTATTGCATTGAAGTGTGTTTGTTAGCCTTAGATTAGGTTAGACTAGGCTCCAATCCTACATTTAATGTGCCTGCACCTCGAAGCTTACGAGCCCCAGTTGATAATTTAATGTTGTTTAAATTAGTGCATATATTTTAGCCCAACAGATGGTAGGGGGAAGGTAATGCATTATAATAATGCATGAAAGTGGCTTGGTTCTGAGGTCGAATGAGTCTAGGTATTTGATTGTATAGCTTGGTGAAACGCAAGTTGAAGGACTTGATGGTATCACCATTGTTATAAGCGATGTTATTGTATTCCCGTAACTTCTTAGCTTGGCTTTTGGATTGCTCATAGGTGAATTTGAACTAATAAGCTAACTCCTCCCAAGTAGACATAATCTTAGGAGGAAGGTCAAAGAAATCGTTCATAGCTTTCCGTTCTAGGGAATTGACAAATAAGCTCATTCAAGTATCATTTTCATTGGCTCCTATGTTGTGACAGACATTAGAAAATTCCACTAAGTGTTCATTTGTAGTGACAATGTTATTCCCTAAAAACCTAGGAAGATGCTCTTTGAATTTAGGAAGTGGACGAGTAGAAGGTGCTAAGTTAAGAGGAGAGGAAACATGCCACAGTGTGGTTGTAACATCTTATTCAAATTGAAAAAGCCCATATTTTTTAATGACTTTGGTGGGGTTTGTGGTAGATTGGATAGGGACTTGGTGACTATATAAGCTACCAATCACTGGAAAAGCTGAAGACTGAAATGAGGAAGCATCTCTAGTGCCACCAGAGCCACCACTAGATTCCATCTTGTGAATTATAGGTAAGGGATAGAAAGACGAACTGGAAGAATCAAACAAGGTTCTCCTAAGATCACTTTTTTGGGTTGATAACACAACGTTCCTTCTTCCTATTTCAACAATAGGACTAATTTCAGGTGATAAGCCTCTTCTTCTCCTAGAAACACAAGGGTCTAAGGACATGAAAAGAAGGCCAAAGATGAAGGAAAAAGAAGGTTATGGCTTATTTCTAGGTTGTCTACATCTATCTTCCCAATGTTCTTGGGCACTTATATCTCATTCAATTGCTGCCCGTGAACGATTAAGATCAACCCAAGTATTAGCAGTGTCTAAAATGGTGTTAAACAAGTTTAAAGCAATGCTGGTCTGATCTTGAAGATCTTGCTCAATATTAGGCTTCCTTACAACAGGTACAATCATTAAGAAATGAAACAATCAAAGAATCAATATCAGAAAAATAGATATATGCGATGATAATCAAGCATAAAAAATTAACCAGAGAGATATTGAAGATCTCCCCAGTATGGTCGCCAAATAAATGTTGAGGAAAAGATATGAAATGATCTCACTCAAGCATTTTCGGATCTTACTTGGCTAAAGAAAGATAGACATGAATATCACCCTATTCTTTATATCCATCAAAATTTGTTTCCTAATCCACAAGTCTTGATTACAAGTGCTTAGGATGAACTTTTTATAAATGAAAGTTGCTGAAAAATTCAATATTTATGTAATTTTCTGAATATAACAGATGTTGAAATAAATATAGAGTCATAAGTAAAAAACACCAAGTCAATGATCAAAACATATGAGATATAAAACAATCGTTTATTCCATTCCAATTTATCAAAAGAATCGTTCTCTTTACAAAATTCCCTGAGGAAGTTTGGACCAAAGTCAAACTTAGATGTCCTCGATGAAAACCATACAAAAGGACTTCTGACAAAAAGTAAAAAAATGAACTTTAAAAGCTGGTTCAGATTGCCACATATTGTTGCCCACTCGACTCTGCACAATAGCCTTTGTCAGTCATGAAAACTAATTCACAAACAGACAAGTCTACACAGACTATCAAAGATAGATCAACACCTCTAAAAAACAAGTGTCTGAATGATGTAATTCAGCCCTAAATCTTGTTGTCTACAATAGGAACCTGCTATCATAGAAGAGAATTAGGCTTTCAATGAATTAAACAATGAATGAAAACTAAATTATCTCAATAAAACTCAAAGAGTAGACCTTAGTATGCTTTCTCCTTCTATTCTCCCCTTGTTCCTCCTTTTCCTTTTTCCTTTAAGCAATCATAATTAGTTGAAGTAGTTAAACTACCTTTTTAGTTAAGTTAACTAAAACTCAACCAAATTTTTAGTTAAGGGGGAAAGATAATAAAATAATAATAAGGGTCTTAAATAAATAATAACTAGTAGGTGGAACCCCTTGTTACTACCTTTAGTTTTTAATAATCATAACACAACTAGTTAATCAATCAAACATATCCCTCGTGACTCCCATCATCACTCTCATAAATTGACAATTTTATATCAATGATAATTGAAACCATATCCAAAAATATAACGTCCATATATCCAAAAAATAGTATGCTGTCCAAAACTTCAGAAGTCAATTGTTCTCAACAATCAATAAATAAAAACACTTAAAACCCATATTTTCCACTCTGGGAGGCAATCTTTCCCTTGTTGCTATTGTCACCCTCTGATTTCTCTGAATTTTCCTGAGACTGTGTGGAGCCTTTAGGCCTGTTATCCCCATTTTCTAGGGATAACTAGGAGATCATGTCTCAAGGCCCACAGGTCCTAGACATGGAGTACCGAGAGCAGGATTGACTTGAGCATGGCCCTGGAGGGCCCATCCTTCTTCTTCTTCGCCATACTTGTCCTGTTAGCAGTAGCAGCTTCCATCACCATCGGCTTGGACTTGCATAAGAGAGGACTCTTGTTCCATGAGGTAATTGGTCCAAGGTATCATGGTATGTGTCATGTTTGATCGTTATAACCTTCTTATATATGCATCAGGTTCCTTACATTTATGATAACTGCTTGGATCTTACACTAATCCACTTGACCATCGTTGGGGGGATTTACGGGGTGACCTAGAAAGCTTGTATTCATGGGTTTTGGTTAGCCACCAGGGAGGATTTGCAGAGCCATCGTCTGCTCCCACCATTCTATCATTTTACATCTTATCTCCTATTCATCCATCCCATTCCCCTAGTCTGACCATTAGGATGACCTTTTGAGGGTTTCACTTTGTCCTATGGGAAGAAGGGGCTAAAGGCCCAGGGGGTAAAAGCAGCTGGTAAAAGATAAAATCCATAGTAAATGAAACCTAGAGATGCTTCACCCAGGGATCCCCGAGAAGGAAGTAAAAGACCTCTCGATAAGAAACAAAAGGGACCCTAAGAAAAAATAATAAAACAAGATCTAACCAAGAGGATGGGAGGTCTCATCATGAGCCGACCCATTATGTTCATAGGTATCTAGCAGTATGACATTGCCATCATCTGGTCACCACGCCAGGGAAATGACCTTTGGTTGCATGGCCAAGGGAAAGGGGGTCTCATCGCGAGCCAACCTTATCATTTCTGCGAAAATACCAGTGGGTAACACTGTCAGCTCTGGTCACCACGCCAAGGCAGTGTCCTCTGGTCAGACCTTGAAGTAAAAAGAAAGAAAAGCAATAAATAAATAAAGGCAATAAAGGGGCTTGGAAAAAGTGCATCCATGACGGGTACATCTCACCTCCTACAAAGGCACCCACAGACAACACCTACCCCTGGTCTTACTGTGACTGGACATCCCTAGACCATATCACTTTATGAACATGGCTTGAAATATCCTCTGTGGAAACTTTCCTTTTCTTGTGGATATTAGCCCAATAGGTTGTCCTGTTTGTTTCTTCAACTTTGTATGGTAGATATGTGTAATGTCTTTGAGCTCTTAGAGGATATGCTAGGGGTTTTATGCATGTATTTGATA
>SNQJ01S0027278.1:85651-104185 GCA_010110895.2 Picea sitchensis | reverse complement strand
AACCATCATGTCAGAACATGTCAACAACATATCATCAATCAATAAATATCATGGTAAATAAAACAACTCAAATAGCACACTCCCTGACTCAATCCGGAGTCCAAGGGTTTCGTCGATTCCTCTGCATCCTCCAGGTCAAAAACCCTGCACACTCAAATAAACTTAGTCAATAGCACCTATATACATCAAGTAGTAAAACATCAAGTCGTCTATCAGAATGCACCATAATCAAGCATAAATGTATTACTATCAGAAAAGTCCATATCACTTGCGAGCAAGTGTCCTCAAAGAATAAGTTTGTAAGTGCGCCAGAGCGGGATGTTACACACTAGAGTAGGAGTGCGACTCGTCGGTAGCCTATAACGTAGTATGGGTATGTGTTAGGTGAAGAGGTAGTCTCGACGAAGAATTCTTGGTGTTCCAAGCAACCAAGTAATAATCATTGCGGTGTATCATGCCCTTAGAAGGTGAATGATTGCACGATTTGAACAAATGTCATGTGGCGTCATGACAGGTGGTATTATAGTCGATTTGTTGTATATTTTGAAGAAGGATTTGTGAGATCTTCACAACTACCTCAACAATAGGTAGTATTAGAGCATCTTTGTCTCTTCACCACTACTGCAGTCACAACAATTCTGGGGAGGGGAGCACTTGTTTGGTGAGATAGTTTGGGCATAGGTTTGGTGAAGGGACGAACTGACCCATCATTGAGACAACCTAAGCATGGACTTGGTGGTTTGTGATAGAAGTAAAATATAGATTTATAGATGAAGCCTTGACTTGTGAACAGACCTGGGTGCACCCCTTGAGCAGGTCAAGAACAATTTTTTTAGGGTGAACCGAGCACTTGGGCAAGGAGGGCGACTGCAAGACTTCCACAGAACTTGTCGTAGACCCAATCACAGAAGTAAACATAGAGTTGATCACTTAATTTTGAATTCTAGAGATGAACTCTCGGGTGCCTTAGACGAACCCTTCATAAGTAAAGTGAAGATACTTGGAGGGCCATCCATGGATGGGTCACATGCAAATGGAAGTGACACTAAGAGGGATACCAAGACAGACAAAATTAAGGACCGACTCTTTATCTTGGAAAGGATTGTCAACCAAATGACAGACGCAATGTGCCAACATAGTGAGAAGGTCGAACATATGGAGGATGAGATGAGCAAGATGAAGCATGGGTTTAATGAAGTCAATCAGGAGTTCCAGAAAAATGTTGATATGTTGGTCGACACCTTGATCACTGAAATTCAGAATAGACTCAAGGCAGCAGAGGAGGCACTTACAATAGTCACATAAAGGTTGAGGGACCAAGATGAAACCATCACATTGTTGAAATTATCTTTTTCTAATGGAAATAGCTCGAGTGTCATGCTGATGAGGATAAAGATAAAGGATCCTAGGCCATATAAGAGTACTCACAACGTTAAGTTGTTGGGAAACTTCTATTGGGACACTAAGAAGTTCTTGGAGTAGTTGAACGAAAATTCGAATGAAGCCAAGGTGTATGTTGCAACAATGTTCTTGACAGGAACATATAAGGTATGGTGGAGGAATCGAGTAGAATACTTAGCAGTTGGAAGAATCATTGAGAAGATTGAAAACTGGGTAGAGATGAAGGTGGCCTTCAAGGCACAATTTGGTATGGGGAACCAAGCATGGATCAAAAGGAATCAATTGTTGGCTCTCAAGCATACTAGTAAGATCCAATCCTACATCAAGAAGTTCATGAGCTCATCTAGGAGATCAGATACATGTTAGAAGAAAATATACTTTTCCACTTTATGAATTGTCTGCAACCATTGATGTGAAGTAAGATACGACGATAGAACATGCAAAATATTGCAGCAGCTATCACCATAGTGGAAAAACTGTTGGAATTTTGGGGTGAAGCCAATACTAGCCTTAGGAGCAACGAGTATGCCTAAGGTGGTCTGTATTTTATGAGCAGAATGAAAAATGAATAAGGTTATTATTATTCTTAACACAGAGACATAAGTTATTATTATTCACATTTAAAGCTTCCACCACTTTTGAGCATATCTCCATACAACTACAGTCGACATATTGGCTAAGTGTGTTTCTTTTTATACATATGCGTGGTTATGGAATATAATGTGAAATAGTACCACCCTAATTTTCTTATAAACCTCATGTATCAATATGCATTTTAACTACACCCCATGAATTTTCCCTAATTTTCACCAAAAAGCCACAAATCAATATACATTTTAACTGCAACGAGTAAGTTTTTGTTAAACAAATACATAATTCAAGACTCACAACACTATGTATGATAAATATGAAAGCTTTTGCTAGATAGATGTTATGTCATTCAAATTCGAATATGGTTTATTCAATTAACTTTGCTTTACTGATAATATTTGAGACAATATTTGAAATCTAATGAAGAATGTAAATTTTGGAGAGCATAGATGAGATGTTAAAGCTAACTCAAGTACACTCGGGATATAACTTTTGTTTTTTTACATTGTAGGTACATATAATGGGAATTCTCAAGAATCATCTCGATTTTGTGAAAAAGACAAAGCTAAACATCAAAAGACATAAGATGTCCAATAGGTATTAAAGGAGTTCTTGGTATTAAACCCTAATATATATCTATTGTATTAAACTCCAATCTTTGGTAAGTCTCTCGTATTAAACCCTTTGGTTCCATAGATGAGATGTTAAAGCTAACCCTTTGGTTCCATAGTTTTCCTTATATTGCAGACAGGTCTTTGAGGCCACCACTAGAAAGCTCTTCCTTGTACAAAACGGTCACATTTATTTGCTATGGCCTCATTCTCTTTTGTTAATTTATTAATTTAATTTATTAATCAGTGCACGAGAACTTTTGAATGATGAGAATAATTTTGTTTAAAATGGAGAGCGATTACTCGAACACATAATTATGCATTATAAATTGTTACGCGCTATTATTCCTTTTAATTATTACTGAAACATAATTATGCTTTCTCCTTCCCTCCGTGCACAACTTCATGAAAAGAGCCTTTTCTACCTTCATCAATTCTACTCCCCATCCAAAGACGGCCCGTTGGGCGACTCATGGCTGAATGGATCGGATCTCCAGCTGGATCCGAACTCCTCGATTGAATGGAACAGCTACACACAATTGCTCATTGAAGCTGGCGTTAGATTACACCCCAAAGCAGACTCGCTCATCTGGACAGGGGGTAACGGTTCTGGCCAGATCAGTGCCAAAAATGTTTACCTTGCTTTAGCTACTCGTATCTGGAAACCAATAAAACCCAGCTGTAGATAGCGGATTTGGAGAGACGAATGTCCCACAAAACTTAAACTGTTCGCTTGGCTACTTCTGGAGAACAAATTAATGTTTTGGTATAATTTACAAGCCCGCGGCTGGGTTGGCCCTAGTCGTTGTCCTCTCTGCAAGTGTAACAATGAATCTACCCAGCATGTTTTTATCCACTGCACTTTTACCCGGGAGATCTAGACGCCCCTTGCTTCAGTTTTAAACTTCTCTTTGCACTTGACAGGAATCAACATTCTGGCATGCTTCCAAATCTGGTGCACAAACAACAGCACATATTCTCTGCTTCCGATCCACCTTTGCTGGCAAGTCTGGAAGACTAGAAATGCAGCTATTTTTAACGAGAAGATACATTCTATCCATTCCATGTCAACTCTCTTGTTGGCTGAGGCGAACATTTCTGGAAACTACTTGAAGGCTAAACCATTTCTCTGGCAATCTTTTTCCATTCCTATTAATAGGGCGGTGGCCTGGTTCGACGGGGCCTCCCAACAAAGAGGTACTCTTTGTGGAGCTGGGTGAAAATCACTCTTAACCCCCACACTTGTATCCGTTGGACTTTGAATTGCGGCCAGGGTTCTAACGCGAAGGTTGAACTTCTAGGGGCTTGGGCATCACTAGTTCTGGCTAGCCATCACACCGACACTCTGTTACTTCTTAGAGACTCCAAGAATACTATTGACTGGCTGAGCGGTCGCGCTGACTTCCAGGTGGCAGCACTTGATTGCTGGAAAGAAAGGACTAAAGATGATTCTCATCTATTTAGAAACCTCACCTTCCAACACATTTTTAGAGAGGAAAACAATGAGGCTGACTCCCTCTCTAAAAAAGCTTTGCACCAACCATCGAGCCAAATCGGATTTACTATTTGGGAGGATGGCATTGAAGGACTTGCCCACAAGATTAGGATTTGATTTGGTGCTTCATCTGATTGCGGTGCTTAGTTGGTTTATCTTTGACTTTATTGTAGGAGTTGATGGATTTGATCAAAGTTTTGTGCAGTTCCTCCGTGTTTTGCGGCTGATAGAGAAGACGGATTTGTAAAATTTTATATCCTTATGAATATAAAGAGCACTTTTTCTCGTGGAAAAAAAATTATGCAGTGTAAATTGTTATGAGCCATTATTCCTTTTAGTTATTACAAAAGAGAAGAATGCAAGGAAGACCATGGATGTAATCCTCATTACGGCTCCTAAAATAGTGTTCAAGGCGACCGTGAATGGGTAATCTGTGTTATAGATCTAAAGATTAAATAACCATTGAAATATAACTCCAAAAATAAATATTTCTTTTGTTTTAAATGTCGTCACCATATATAATATAATATATTATATTATATAGAGTTAGTATATTATATTATATAGAGTATATATCCCTTTCGGCATTCATCACCCACATAATGGTGTCTGTGATATTATATTTTAATTTTAGAATGTTAAAACAAACATATAAATTCTCCTTTTACTCAAGTTGTTTTAGCCAGTCCATCTCAATGAAATCTTAGGGTTGTGATGGGAAATTGAGAAAAAGCCTATCCCTTTAAAAAAACAGTTAAGAGGAAGGTTATTTACTAGAGACAATTTAAGTCAAAATGATTTTGTGTCTCTATTTTATTAATTAAGTTTTAATGTTTTATAGTACATATTTTATAAATGATTATTTATTTTTCATATCATTTTTATTGTAATTTATATAAAATGAAATTTGTATTTATCAATGTAATTCTACTTATTATTTAAAATAAATATTACAACAAAGTTGGATATTTTTAAATTTTGAATTTGTATTTATCAATGTAATTTAATTTATTATTTAAAATAAATACTCACTTACAACAAGGTTGATATTTTTAAAAATTTGAATCTAGTGGAGAGGTTATTTCTAATTTATATGAAAAGGTTAAAAATAACTATAAATTACAAAATTGAAAAAGGATTGGGTATATTGATACATAGATTATTTTATACTTTATTATTGTTAATTTATGTCAATGATGTTTATGGTGTTGTGGCTGGTAAACGTCCAAAGTTATCTAGACAACACTCTCGTGAATTGAAACGCACAGAAAGTTGAAACGCACATAGAGCTGAGGAAATCCAAAAGTTAATCTTAAATGTGGTAATTCCAAAGGTTAATCAATTAAACGTGGCAATCATATGGTGGTACAGTAATTTCTTAATATGATTAGGTAAATGTTAAAAAGTAAACAGGTTAATTGATGCATTCAAAAATACAAGGAAGTTATGAAGAGTAAATCGCATTCATTGATTTGGGAGGACGACTAAGAATATTCCAGCATTTTCAATTGTTAGCCATCAGATTAGAATTTTAGATTAAAAGGTGATTAATTGTGCCCATCTCCAATAGATATACGCCTTTCTGCGTAATTAAAAACTAAATTGACGACTCCATCCATTTTTAAGGGATCTTCGAAAAAGGTAAATATTTCCCTCCGCGCTGGAAAGGTAAAGGTAAGGGGAATTAGGCCCTAATGAACTTGTGGTCATAATAATTAGCATACCCCAAAGGCAGAGAAAGAGAATGTTGGGTTGATTACGTTGCTCAAAAATAAAAGAAGATTTTATTTACGTTAATAAAATATTTGATTAAACTTAAATTTAAAATTGTAGAAAATATGTCTTTTAATCTTTGTATATAAAAAAATTAATTATATTTATTAAATTTTTAATGAACAAGATTTTATATGTTTTAAATATTTTTTAGTCACAATAAATGAAAGATTGTGATTTCAACCATCAACTTCCTTCTATGAAAATGATTAGCATAATAATAATAATAGATAATGTTATTAATGCCGACATGAAAATGATTAGCATATTAATAATAGATAATGTTATTAATACCCACTTTAAGTTTAGGTTTTTTTATTAAGCTTAAGTTTTTTTTGATTTAAGATAAATGAAATAACTCTCATTTGTGGGTTGGATTTCAAGTTTTATTGATTATAAAATTTACCACAACACACATGTCCTCGGCGAAATATTCAGTATGCACCTTTCGCATGTGATTTGCAGCAACTATCCATTCACCCATTACCTTGCAAGGTGGTTCTTCCAGTCGAAGATTAAATGGAACTACTTGTCACCCATGATTTGCAGTGGCTAAATTAAAACAAAGAATTGTGACCAAGATGAGTGGCTAAATTAAAACAAATAACTGTCATCAATCAAACTTAAATCACCTTGAGAAATCCATTACATTTATAGCTTAATAGGATTAGATCAAACTTCTAAAATTGTGGATCTCAAGCTACCCACAAACTAAATCTAGACTCTCGTAAAACAAACTCTTGAACAAAGCTCTAACAACATAGAATTTTCGACATTATTCAAAAATCCCCTTTTAATGGAGAAATGGATTTTATACAACACCTAACTTTCTTCTAAAAGCTTCAAACTTGATGTTTGGTACATATATCAATAACATTATCATTTGTATTACAAAAAATCAAACTAGTTTCCTTTGATTCAATCTTCTCTCTCACGAAGTGGTGTTGTAGCTCGATGTGTTTTGATCTTGCATGATATATTGGATTATGTGCCAATTTGATAGAACTTTGATTCTCACAATTGATGCATGTTGGACCATTTTGCTCATCTTCAACATCTGCAAGAATTTTCCACAACTGAGCATCTTAGGTAGCACTAGTTAAGTATTTATACTCAGATTCTATAGACAACAAAGAAACAATTGGTTGTTTCTTGCTACTCCATGACGCAACCCTCGATCCTATATGAAATGCATAGCCTAAGGTAGATTATCTATCATCGAGATATCCTGCCCATTCTGAATCAGAAAAACCTGCCAGTTCAACATCATATTTATCAGTATACGTAATACCAAAATTTCTTATTCCTTTCAAGTATCAGAGGACTTTCTTTGTATCTTTCCAGTTATTTTCAAAAGTCCTAGCCATGAAATCACTAAGTGTGTTGACTAAGTATGTAATTTATGGTCTGGTAGTGGTGAGGTAGTTCAAACTGCCCACCAAATGACGATATAAAGTACCATCTACCTCTTTAGTTCCATCATCAATGTGTAACTTTGTATTCTATTCTAAGGGAGTTGACATTTCTTTGCATTCACTCATATTGAACTTTCTAAGAATTTCTTTTGTGTATTTACTTAGAGTGATTAATGTTTTACCAGGATCTCTCCAAACCTCAATTCCTAAACAGTAATGAAATTCACCAAGATCTTTCATTTCAGATTCTTGAGACAACTAACTTTTAATATCTCTAATTAACTTGCATGCACGGCCTTTAATAATGAGATCATCCACATATAAAGATATTAAATAAACATTTTCTTCTTCATCTTTCTTAACATACAGGGTAGGATGATTTTTTCTTTTCATAAAGTCATTCTAATAAAATAAGGTATATATATTTACATACCATGATCTCGGTGCCTGTTTCAAACCATATAAGGATTTCCTTAACCTACAGACTAGATGTTCATGTCCCTACTTGAAAAACCCTTCAAGCTAAACCAAATAAACCTCTTCTTTTAAATCACCATTTAAAAAATCATATTTGACATCTAACTAATGTATTTTCCAATTATGTTTTGTAGTTAAGGCAATCAATACTCTAATTGTACTCAATTTAGCTAATGGTGCAAAAGTGTCCTCGTAATCAATTCCCTCCTTTTGTGAATATCCTTTTGCAACTAATCTTGACTTATATTTATCAATGCTACCATCTCCTTTAAATTTAGATTTATACAACCATTTGCTTTCAATAGAGACTTTGTTTTCAGGTAGTTCAACTAATTCCCATGTTTGATTTTTCATAAGAGAGTCATATTCTTCAGTCATTGTATTTATCCACTCTTCATGTTCTTTAGCTTGTTCATAGTTTACAGGTTCCTCAACATTCATTACATGGGACATCAATGCATAATATCTATACTTGATAGGTGGCTCAGTTTGTCATGATGACATCCTTGGTCCTTTACATCTTTCATCTCTTCTCCTTCTCTGTGGTGACACTTATGCACTTGATGTATCATGACTACTTGAAGTGTCCATATTGCTTTCATTATGTTATTGAACCTATACCTGTACATGTTCCTATTCTTGTTTAACCATTGCATCTATTTTGACATGTTGATCATTATCATTATTGCAAGCATAAACATCATTCATTGCATCACCTCTATATGAATTCTCATGAAACGCCACATCTCTACTTGCAAACAATTTATGTGAACTGGGATCAAACAATTTGTATATTTTTTTATCAGTACAATATCAAATAAAACGCACCTGATTGATTTTGCATCAAGTCTTCTTCTTTCATCCTTAGGAATATGTGCAATGATAGTGGATCCAAACACTCTTGCATGACTGAAATCAAATTTATAACCATGAAAAACCTCAAAAGGAGTCTTTAAATCTAATTTGTTAGTTGGACATTGATTCTTTAAATAAACAACAATATTAATAGCTTCTTCCCAAAAACCATTAGAAATGCTTTTACCTTGAAGCATACTGCGAGCACATTCCACCAATTTTTCGTTCCTTCTTTCAGCCACACCATTTTGTTGAGGTGCATGAGGTACTGTAAATTGTTGTTCGGTCCCATTAAATTTACAATAAATTTTAAATTCCCCTGATGTATATTCACTACCCTGATCAAATCTGAGAATTTTAATACATTTTCCTGTCTATTTTTTAGACATAGTTCTAAATTGTTTAAAATACTCAAATACATCACTTTTTCTCCTTATGAAATAGACTTAATTATATCTAGATCTATCATCAACAAAAATAAGAATGTACGAAGCACCACCAAGTGAACCAGTTTTCATAGGTCCGCATACATCAATATGAATTAATTCAAGTATATCAGTTTTTCCTTTATTTGTATGTATTGGAAACCCCTCTCTATGCATATTTCCAGGTGCACATGCTTCACATGAAAAATGATCATTTTTCATAACATGAAGAGCTCCTACCATTGTTTTTTCTTTGCAACAACATCAAATCATTTTAATTGAGGTGCCCATACCTATGGTGCCATAACTCTTCTGTTGACATGGTTTTAGATACCAATGAAACATGGCATTTCATTGTCACATCCAAGTTATACAAACCACCAACTCTGGTACATGTGGAAACAATTCTGTAGTGATCTTGGACATCTTTATAACACACCTCAACTTACCAAATTCCATTGTTAAATAATTATCAGTGATAGTTGAAACAAATATTAAATTCTTTTTAATACCAGGGACATACATCACATCATGAATCTGTCTCAAGTTTCCATTAGTTAAGTTCACACTTATCACTCCATAGCCCTGGAATTTATGTGATATTTTATCTCTTAAGTAAATGTGTGTACCATCAGTGTTCTCATAATATTAATCATACCATTCTTTATTACATGTCATATGGGATTATGCACCAAAATCTATGAACCATGCATTCTCATCATCAGTTTCAACAGACAATGCAGCTTCAGAAATAAACAACTTAAGCTTTTTAAATCCATCATTGACTGAAGTGTATTTATGCAGAAAATTTCCATTGTTCCTTTTATATCATTGATTTGCCTCATGATCCTTTCTTTTATAACAATATTTAGCAAGATGTTTGGGTTTTCCACAATATTCACATTCAATATTTCTCTTAACATAAGAATCATGATGTGCCATATCTTTTTGCTTATCTTGAAACCTACCTATATTCTTGTCCCATGGTTTACCTCTGTATGATCTTTTACCTCTTGCAATCAATGCCAAATCTGAGCCACTTGAGTCCAGATCATAATTCTTCATTTTCTCTTCCTCTTGTAGAAAAATTCCAACCCATTCATCAAAAGTAAGGGGTGTTTGTCTAGCAGAGAGTGTTGAAAGAAAGACTTTATAATCTTCCACTAAACCTTTTAAAGAGATAGTTACTAAATCACTACTGGAAACCTTTTCACCAATATCACCCAACTTATCACTTAAATATTTAATTCGGCATACAAAATTACTTATGCTTTCATTGGCTTCCATTTTGATAGATAGAAGCTCGTCTTTTAAGAATAAAATCAGTTTTGCATTAGAGGTTTCGTACAAACCTTTGAGAATGCCTCACGTCTCTTTGTAAATTTTAAAATCTCTTATATGAGAAATGATGATGTCCTTTATAGACATTTGCAACAACACTTTCGTCTTCATTTCCCATTTTTCCCAATCTAGAATTGAGGCAACAGTTTTGGGCTTGTGCTCATCTTCTTTCACAATCGTCAACATATTATATGCCTCAAGCGTCGTTATCAACTTAAATTCCTAGTTAACATAATTTTCTCCATCAAGTTCGGTAGATTCATTCAAGTATGAATCAACAAGTGGATTCGACAGACATTAGAATTAAGAAATTATGGAAACATAGATTAATACCTTGAATGTTAATGTCAGCAAAAATTTTAGGACATAGATCCCCACAGAAGTATTGTTGTCTTTTACTGGATTATTTTGAAGTCAATGGAAACATTTACGGGCCTCTTCACAAATGATGGCACATTGCATGGACCTCTCTTTCTACCTTCTACGCAGGCTCATCACCACAAAACACAAGTTGTGACTCTTCTACGTGACGACTTCCCTACTTCTCCTACACACAAAAAAATGCAGGTCGCTCCTTCTTTGCTCTACGTGCAACAGGTTCATGGAACCCCCTCTCTTCTACGTGATCTCACGTAGTACTCTTCTATTAATAGTCTGTGACTTCCCTACAATTTGTCAGCGACAACAACACATCTGTAGATCACACACTTCTCTATCACTAGAAATGGCAACTTATCTATATAGGAAATGATATCAACTTCACTAGAGATAATGGCGGCTTCACTGGAAACAATAACAGTAACAAATTGTGGTTCCTCATAATGGATTTATCCCTCGGCTCTGATGCCAAGTTAAAACAAAAAAATGTGAACAAGAGGATTACACACAGTTCAAGTGAGACAATGATCATCAATAAAACTTGATTCATCAAGAGAAATGCATTACATTTATATCTTAATAGGATTAGATCAAAATCCTAAAATTTTGGATCTCAAACCACCCACAAACTAAATCTAGACTCTCATAAAACAAATTCTCGAACAAATCTCTAACAACATAAAAGTTTTGACATTATTCTAACAGGCTATCC
Source organism: Picea sitchensis (assembly GCA_010110895.2). NCBI lineage: Eukaryota > Viridiplantae > Streptophyta > Pinopsida > Pinales > Pinaceae > Picea > Picea sitchensis. The sequence goes on along the minus strand of SNQJ01S0027278.1, from coordinate 92,711 downwards.
ATTTACCCAATACCCTAGGAGGTGGTCCCAGTGGAAGATGGAGGCAAAGAACACTCACATGCATGCTTATATCAAGGATGGTTTATTTTGTTTAGGAATGAATTGAAACCTACATATGAATCTTATTACATTAGCTGCAAAAAACTTACAGGATTTATACTATAGATTCCCTTTACTATATCATCTTTGTAGAAATTGAGTAACATTTGTATATATATTAAAAATAGTCTCTTGAATTGGAGGTTGATAGATATGAAAAACAACTTGCTATCAAATTTATTATTCACAAGTGCATTAGGGGTTACTTCGATCATCGTTATCAATGTCCCTACTAGAAACCTACCCTAAGCCTTCACTTGCATCGGAGAAATAACTAGTACCCAAACCAACATCATGGCCTACGCCATAAGTACCTTGGACCACCTATGAACCCATCTAATACTTCACCCAGTCTTTTTTTAAATGTACACAACACCAAGTCCATATTTAAATATTTTCAAGTTACAGGTTAGCGATATTTGCAAGTTACAAAAATAAAATTCATGTCAATCTCTAGGAAAAAATACTACAGTATACAAGATGTCCACTACCATAGTCTACATTATTTACATATTATGCATGTAACTTTAACACATTATTTCATATAAATTTCTTAAAATATGATAAAGTGTTAATTTACCTCTCATACAATTAAATAATGAGAAAGTTTTAAATTACTTTTTGATTTAATAAACTATGATAAAGTTTTAAAATGCCTTTGTTCCAACATAAATTATCTTTGATTCAATAAACTATGATTAGGTTTTAAATTACCTCCAATCCAACATAAATTACCTCCAATGCAATCCAACATAACTCTATGTTACAATGTCATGAACATTTCTTCATGTCTCATTCTAATGAACATACCCCAAAATCACAATTTGACGTACAAAACCCACCAATGCAATGTGGAATACAAAACCCTAAATTGCAATGTGACATACAAAACCGCACATCACAATCTCAAGAATGGAGCTCTATGTCTTAATGATATGAACATAACCTATTGAAAAGTGAAAGAATTAATGGGATTTTAATCGGCTTTTAATCATAGATGTGATTTATGTGGACACAATTTCATATGATTTGGATATTCTTTGTTTTCACAATAAAAGAAAGACTGTGATTTCAGCCAATAACCTCCTTGCATGACAAAACATGTTTGTTCGTCATTAAAATGGTTGAGGAAATATTGAATGTAAATATTCATAGATGAATATAATGGTTGAAGAAATAGTGAAAGTAAATATTCATAGATGAATATAATGGTTGAGGATAAACATTGTTACATGTATAGTCATGTTTAAGGAAAATATAAACATGGGTACTTGATAAAGAGGGACTTATGTTCAAGCCTAGTGAATTTGATGAAATATTTTATGCAAGTGACTTCGACAAAATATTTCATATAAATATCATGATAAAGTTTTAATTTATCTCCAATCCAATTAAACTATGATAAAGTTTTCATTTACCGCCCAACTAATAAACTATGTTAAAGTTTTAATTGAAATTACATCGTAGGGAATTCCTTCCATTTGATTATTGAATAAATTCAAAATTCTTATCTTTGTGACAAACAAAAAACTTCATTAGAATTTTTTTCAAAAAACACAACCAAAACTTACTTTCTGCAATGTGTCGATGTTGCATTGTGATGAACATAACTAGATGTGGCAATGTGATGAATAAAATCTGACATTGCAATGAGATGAACATAACCCTACATCACAATGTCACGAACATATCCCAATGTCGCATTCGAACATAATCTTTCACCAATATCACATTATGATGTAATTCAACATAACTCGATGTTTCAATGTGATGAACACATCCCAATGCAAAAATATGATGAACAGAACGTGACGTCACAATCTGGCATACAAAACCCAATGTCGCAATGTGACATACAAAACCCCACATTGCAATATGATGTCCAAAACTGAACATCGCAATGTGATGAACATAGTTGAATGTCACAATTTCATGAACATAACCCAACTTTTCAATGGTTATGAACATAATCCGACATCTTTAAGTAAAAAATATGAACATATCCCAACATCATAGTGTAACGAAAATAACCCAACGTTGTAATGCAATAACCTTAATATGTTGAACATACATCGAGGTCGCAATGTGATGTACAAAAAATGTCACAATGTGACATACAAAACCTAACATCACAATGTGATGAACATAGCCCAATGAAACAATGAGATGAACATAGCCTGACATTTCAATGTCATGAACATAACTCGATGTTGCAATGGGATGAACATATCCCATCATTGCAATGTAATGAACATAGCCCATCATTTCAATGTGATGAACATAACAGTACATCATAATGTGATGAAGAAAACCCAATGTCACAATTTGATGACAATATCTTAGCGTCATAATGTGAAGAAACAAACATGTTGTTTCACTATGTCGACCATAACCAAATGCCACAATGTGACTATCACAACTCAATGTCACTATCATTCAAACAAAACCCATCATTCCAATATAAGATACATGCATATATGTATATAGATGTCAATATTTTCATTCAATATATAGATGACAACCTTTTCATTCAATGCTATCAGAATCATGGCATATTATAATTCCATGTGAATTTTCAACAAAATCATTTTTCTTTGGAAATGGAATGAAGTTTGTATTACTTTACGTAATTACAATGTTTTCCTAAATGATTCTTTATCTTCTCACTCGAAGTCCTTGAGGTCAAAAAATATGAATAACCATTTTAAAGTGGGATTTAGAACTTAGTTATATTTAGAAGTACATATTAAAATTTCATTCATGTGATATCTATAATCATTTTATAATCCTTAGAAATTTAAATGGTTTAATAATTCAATTTTTTCATCTCAAAGCATGGTACATGTTGAGAGGGTGTCAGGCCATGCATTAGATAAATTTGTAACTCCATGGATGATTATTGCATTGACATCAAAGGTGAATAAATACAATGATAATGATTATTGGTATTCCTTAATGAATGACTCTTCCTATCACCTACAACTCTTCATATTTGCATTATTATCACAATAACATGATCCCAAGGATTAAATGTTTTTATCATTCCCCCCTTAATCTGAAGGAGTGTGTGTGATTTCGAGCATCATTCTAACCTTCTCAATTTTTTCCAAGTTCTTTGGTGAAGACGTCCGCAATTTTCTCATTTGTGGAGCAATGTATCAAGTTAATAGTCCTAGCATCTACATGATATTGAATTAGGTGATACTTTGTGTTGATGTACTTAGTTCGATCATGGAATCTAGGATCCTTGGCCAACTTGATTGCAAAAATATTTTTAACTAGAAGAGTAGAATGCACTTGTTTCTCATGAAAATCTTCAAGAATTTTCTTGATCCATGCAATCTCCTTTTTCGCTTTTGTACCTACCACATATTCTTCCTTTGTTGCGAAATTTGTTGGAACTAATTGTTTGCGTGATCTGCAGGAAACAATTGTTTATAAAAGACTCATGAGATAGAATAAGGTTTATACTCCATTTTCCTTATCCCCAACAAAGTCTGAATCATAATATCCAATCAGGTTGAAGTCATCCACCTTAGAGTACCCGAGTCCAAAATATTGAGTTCCTTTCAATTATTTTAGAACTCTTTTTGTAGAAAACCAATGTCCTTCCCAAGGCTTTTGCATGAACCTGGAAATAATCCCAACAACAAATGAAACATCTAGTCTAGTGGTAGTATGATAGATAATACTTCCCACAAGCTGTCTATACTTGGTTTCATCCACAAATTCATTGTCTTCTTTTGATGTGAGTTTAAAATTTTGTTCTATTGGAGTGGAAACACGATTTCACTCAATCATGCCAAACTTGTTCAACAGTTCTCCAATATACTTCTTCTAGGATATGAATATGAACCTTGGATTTTGAATCATGTCAATGCCCAAATAGTAGTGAAGATGTCCCAAATATGTCATTTTGAATCATTTCTTCAACTCGTTCTTTATGGATCTAATGTGTCTTTCATTTCTCCTTTTAATAAATACATCATCTACATATACTACAATATATACAAATTTTTTTCTATCTTTCTTAAAAAAAAAAGTTGCATCATCGAGATTGAAATGCTTGAAATTTAATTCCAGAAGATGCTTAGTTAACTTTTCATACCATGCTTGTGGTACTTGTTTCAGGCCATATAAGGATTTGATGAGCTTGCATACCTTATATTATTTTCCCTTCCCAACAAATCCTTATGGTTGAGACATAAAAACATTCTCTTTCAAGTCTTCATTCAATAAAGAAGTCTTCACATCCATTTAATTAATTTTCCATCCTTTCTATGCTACCATGGAAAATAGAGTACAGATGTGTTAGAAAAACAGGATCGTGGAGAAATAAAATAAAACAATTGTGGAAATAAAACACAGAAGATACACAACACAATAGAGACATAGATATACGTGGTTCACCTAGTGTGGGCTACGTCCACCAGAGAAATTGTCAGGTCCTTGCTCTCTTATTATCCAACAAATGAAGGGATACAACCTACAACACACCCGTTGTAACTTCCTCTTCTTCCTCTCACAGTCTCATCTCTCATAATACAATATTCACAATGGTACATAGCTGCAATACATTTTCCTCATAAAAGAGGGTTTCCTTCTAGAGAAAAAAACCCTAACATAACTTCTATCTTCAGATCTATGACCGTATAATTAACGGTCCAAATTTACAATTAAATTACAATATAAATTTACAAGGAAATTTCTCCTTCGGGGGCCCGCTTGCCCCCAGACCCCCCAGTCGGGGGGATAGTCCCCTCAGACCCCGTAGGGGGGGTAACCCCACCTGTAATCCCCATTGTGGATGAGTGTACATTATTTTTAAGTGTAAATTCTTCATGGGATATAAACACGACTAAAAACAAAGACCTGTGAATTAGGAAGATAATCAGGCTCCACAACCAACAATCTCCCACTTGGAGAGTGATCTCAACAACTCCATCACTATTGTATCTGTTGGAATATGAACCTTCTTGGACCTAGAAAAATTCTCATCTTCATATTCATTCTTGAAGACCAACTAAAACAGAGCAAGAACTCGATATCTCCCTGGTTACTCCCTTTGTTAACATGTCTACAGGATTCTGGCTAGTGTGTATCTCTTCCAATTTCAAATGTCCATCTTCCAGGACACATCGTATGAAATGGTAATTAAGATGTATATGCTTAGTCTTTGAATGGAAGGTTGAGTTCTTTGCAAGATGAATGGCACTCTCACTGTCACAATACAACCTGGTATTCTCCTGCTTCTTTCAAAATTCCTCCATAAACCTCTATAACCAAATAATTTCTTTACTAGCCTTTGTAGAAGAAACATACTCTGCTTCTTTTATTGAAAGTGCAACAACCTTTTGTAGTTTCAAAATCCAACTTACTGTTGTTCCACCTATAGTAAAAACATACCATGTGGTGCTTCTCCTCCTATATTTATCACCTGCCATATCTAAATCAACATATCCATGTAGAAAAGTGTTTGAACCTCCAAAACATAATGCATGAGTAGAAATACCTCTCAAATACTTGATAATACACTTTATTTCCTCCCAATGTTATTTACCTGGATTGTTCATATACCAGCTCACAACTCCCATTACATGTGCAATATCTAGTCTTGTGCAAACCATCGCATACATCAAGATTCCAACTGCTGATGAATAAGGGACCCTGGACATGTATTCTATCTCCTTCCATGTCTTGGGACACATTTCCTTAGCTAATTTTAAATGGCTCTCCAAAGGTTTACTAACTAGTTTTCCATTTTGCATTCTAAACCTCTCCAACACCTTCTCTATGTACTCACCGTGAGACAATGTCAATTTATAATTTTTCCAGTCTCTTGTTATTCTCATACCAGGATTTTCTTTGCAGCACCCAAATCTTTCATCGCAAATGAACTAGCTAATTTATTCTTGAGCACATTTATATCCTGCATATTAGACCCCACAACAAGCATGCCATCTACATACAATAGCAAGATAATATAGCTTCCATTTTCTAGCTTTTTAAAATAAACACAGTGATCAAAATGACATCTAATATAACCTTGTTCTGTCATAAACCTGTCAAAATTCAAATACCACTTCCTTGGAGATTGATTTAAGCCATAAAAGATATTCTTCAACCTGCATACCAAATTCTCCTTCCCTTTGACCTCATACCCCTGTGGTTGCTGCATATAAATCTCTTCCTCCAAATCCCCATGGAGAAAAGTGGTTTTACATCTAATTGTTCAAGATGAAAATATTCTACTGCCACAAGACTTAAAATAGTCCTAATTGAAGTCATTTTAACAACAGGAGAAAATATTTCATCATAATCTATACCTTTATTTTGTGCAAACCCCTTTACAACAAGTCTAGCCTTGTACCGCTTTTTTCCTCCATCTTCTTCCTTCAGCTTATAAACCCATTTATTCTTCAATGATCTTTTTCCTATAGGCAACTAAACTAAGTCCCAAGTATGGTTATTTATCAAGGAATCCATTTCCTCTTTCATGCCTTTCTCCCACTTGTTTTTGGTGTCTACCTGCATTTCCTCTTCATAACATTTTGTTTCACCAGAGTCAGTCAACAATAAATAATACAATGAAGGAGAGTATCATTTAGGGGGTATGCTTAACCTGGTAGATATTCTAACAAAACTTGCAGGAGTTTGAGGTACTTGTTTCTCATGTTGTTGTACATTTTTATTTTATGGTTCCTTTGGAATTTCTTTTTAAATGATCTCATCAAACATTGTGTATTCTAGTTTTTCTTTTTCCTTTTTCTTCCCTGCAACTAATCTTTGTACATGACCTTCTTGTTGAATATGACATCTCTACTCCTAATGATTTTGTTATTTCCATAATCCCATAAGTGATAACCAAAATCATTAACACTGTATCCAATAAAGGTACACTTCTTGGATTTTGCCTCAAGCTTTGTTCTATTTTCTTTATCAATATGGACAAATGCTTCAC
>SNQJ01S0027278.1:22786-57120 GCA_010110895.2 Picea sitchensis | reverse complement strand
GGTGTTGCTAACTTCATTATGGGAATGGAGATTAAAAGAGATTGTGCAAAGAAGAAACTCTGGTTTAGTCAAATAAAATATGTTCAGACGATGTTGCAGAGGTTTAATATGCATGGAAGTAAACCGGTCAAGGTTCTTATTCCTATAGGTGTAAAGTTATCTGCAAATCAGTGTCCCAAGACACAGGAAGAAGAAGAGGACATGTCCCATGTTCTATATGCCAGTGCAGTTGGAAGTTTGATGTATGCAATGGTTTGTACTAGACTGGACATTGCACATGCAGTGGGAGTTTTAAGCAGGTATATGTCAAAACCAAGGAAGGAGCATTGGACAATATTAAAGAGGGTCTTAAGGTATCTTCATGGCACTACCAGTTATGGATTGTGCTACCAAGGAAGACCAAGATTGGACAGAGTGGTGGACATACATGGATTTGTTGATGCAAACTGGTTTGGAGATCTAGATCGCAGAAGATATACAAGTGGGTATGTGTTTAACCTATTTGGAGGAGAAATCAGTTGGATGAGCAAAAGACAGGTTGTAGTGGCACTCTCAACTACAGAAGTTGAATACATGATAGCCACTCTTGCAAGTAAGGAAGCAGTATGGTTACAGAGATTGTGTTCAGGTATTGGGTTGGTACAACAAGCAATGAGATTAGATTCTGACAGTCAGAGTGCAATATTCTTGGAAAAGAACCCAGCTTATCATTCGAAGACAAAGAATATTGATGTTCAGTATCACTTTGTGAGAGACATGGTTGAAGAAAACAAGGTGTTGTTGGAAAAGGTTGACACTTTGAAGAATGTTGCAAATTCATTGACAAAGTCTGTGAGCACAAAAAAGTTCTCCTGGTGTAAAGTAACAATGGACTTTGTTGCCCTAGATTGTTGACTATATAATCCTGTGAACCCCTATATACAAAGAGAACAACAAGTGGGAGAATGTTGGGTGTGTTTTATATTCTTTGCATGTGTGTTTGTGGGCGTGTTAGATTTGACAACTGCGGTTTTTGCTATTTTTAGCGGATTTTTCTATTTTTAGTGGTTTTCTAAATTAATCCCGGAATAAGTGATTAGGGTTTTGGTAGCTACATAATACCTAAAACATTGTATATATTATATGGTGAATGGTGAAATTAATACAATAAAGAGTTGAAAGGTGCGACACCAAGGAAGACTGGTTTTCTGATCCAGGCGAATATCGGTGGCCACCCACCTTTTCCAAATGGCTCAAAACAGTCTTCTGGCCATTTTGGCAATTTACTATTTTTAGCAAGTTTTAACTTCCGGGGCCATTTTGAGGGCCTAAATGAAGGTTTTTCGAGATATAGGTTCTTAATGATAGATGAATGCATGATTGAGCCCCAAAAATGAATATCCTCGATGATACCTTTCCAACGAGCTATCACACGCCTAAAACGGAGATCGTATGCAAAAGTTACGACCCCGGGAAGTTGATGCACCAACTTACCCAAACGGGGACCACATGACTTTTGCCGCTTCATCTCCTAGGGTTAGGTTTTTGGATGTCTAGGACATTTGGCATTCCCGACTATTGTAAAAATGCCTCTATAGCCTCATTGTAACCATCTTCTTGCGAATGGGAGTAGCCGTCGCATCTCTTCTCAGAGATAAGCTGCCACCATTCCAGCGAGTCTTTCACTCTGTATTTTTACAGTCTCTGTACATTTCTCGGATTAATAGAAATCATGTATTACTGTATCTCTGTGTTTATGGTTTCATCTCTGATATATTTCTATTATATTACTGGATATACGCGATATATTTGTGCATTTCTTTATTATATCTCCGCTCTCATTTCGTGCCAAAAATAATCTGGATCATTTTCTCTTGGTTAAGGGTTTCTAGCGTAAATCTTTGTGTACTATGTGTATGAGCCATTGATTATTTTATGTTTTTCTTAAGAATCTATATGCATTGCTTTACTTCATAGGTTTAAAACTTACAATTTGCATGCCAAAAACATAACTTTTCTCTATTTTCGTGCCTGACTAAATAAGCCAAACTCCGCCAAATTTAGGGACAATTGCCAAACATAATGCCAAATAGCCATATTTAGTGAGATTTTTCCAAATTTGGAGGATCTCTGCCAGATTTGGTGGAACTACTAGATTTGGTGGAATCACCAAATTTAGTTGACCTTCCAGAAGGTGCCACGTGGCATCTCCTCATTGGGCTATGTGTCACCTCATCATTGGCCTGAGCCATGTCAGCCTGCACAGTCATTGTACGAATGCCACGTGTCATTTGTAAGATCTGTATGACTACCATGTGTCATTCGTACAGTCCACATCATCGTTGCATAAGCTACCACATGTCATCTGTACAATCTACATAATCACCACATCAGCTGCCACTTGTAATATTTATGGTTTCCACATCATCATACATCCCTACCATGTCAGCATCCGTACTGCCACATCACCCTACCACATTAGCATCTGTACTGCCACGTCACTACCCAGACACCTGCCATGTCAACATCTGTATTGCCACGTCACTGCCCATTCACCTTCCACACATCATTTGTATGGCTACCACATCAGCATTTTGTACAACCACATGTCGCGTCCATACAATCCAGCATATCACCTCCGTACGGTGCCATGTGTCATTTTTTGATTGGGCCAAATCACCCCCTAAATAAGCCAAAAAAGACTTACACGTGTCAGCTCCTTGTGCTTCCACATCTCATGCTTATGTCAACATGATGTATTTCTATCGTCATTATGACGTGATGCTGACATCATCATTGACTTTGACATGTTGACTTTGACTTTAACATTTTCCTTGTTTGACGATATCTTCAGATCGCGATTACTTATGCATACGGTGTCCATTTAATATATATATATATATATATATATATATATATATATATATGGTCAGAATCAGATCAACCAACCTGACAGGATGGAACTGTTTTTTTCTGATTCCGAGAATTTTGATTTTTAGGCCTTCCTCGATCCATTTGGATCACGCCTCCCCACCAAGACCTTTTGTACCTCCAAAAGGATATTAACCAGACATCAAGTGTGGGATAGGCCTCCCCACTTGTCCTTTTCCCTTAAACTCTATCCTATGCATATGTCGCATCATAATCAATTGCATAATAACCATGACAACAAAAAGCATATTGTTAGCCATTTGAACTTGTTCACATCTTACTGAATCCACTACCATCCATGTAGAAAACATTAGGAGTGATAACGTCAGAAATATGACTGAAACTGAACCAATATGTTTGATTTGCTTGCACAACATTAACTTATCTTGAAGCAAAGTATGATTGAACTTCTATTCTACATCCATCCCATGTTTATGCTTAAGATCAATTATTTTACTTGGCACAATTATAGGTGTCTTTCTTGCATAAGTTTGCGTATTTAATTGTTTCATTGTTAGAAGAGATTGATTTTCTTTGATATGATGAACATGTACAACATATTTGTTGCCTTCTTTAGTTAAGTGATATTGAATTTGTTCCCTCAAGAAGATTATTTTGCGATCATATAAATAAGGGCTTCCCAAGACCATTCCACATGTTTCTAATGGCACCACATCACATGTTACTTCATCCAAATACTTAGATCTAATTGAAAACTTTATGATACATTTCTTTGCTATGGGAAATTTGTGATATTTGTTTATCTAGTTTAGTGAATAAGGTTTGTGATGCATCTTAGCATTTAATCCCAATTTCTGAACCACTTCTTCTGAAATTATGTTAGATTGAGATCCACTATCTATTAATGTGTCAATGTTAGTATGTTTCATTACAACCCTTATATGAAAGAATTTACTTCTTGAATCAAAACCATCATCAATTTTACCTATCAAGCCAACTGTCGTGATCTTCAACTCATCACTTGAATCATACCCCAAGTCTATTGGTCATTTTTTTGTTGCAAATTGTTGCCTCCCTTTCCTCTCTTTGAACCACTTTGGTCTCTTCTCTGGATGCAATTGTCAATAATGGTCATCATCATGCCCTTCTTTCTTTCAATGCTTGTAACAAAGCTTCTCTTCCTTCACTATCACTGAATTTTCTTGCTTTCCATTCCCCATTCTTTTGTCTTCTTTCCTTGAAGATGATTCCCCTGGTACACCAACTCATATTTCCCCTACTTCAATATACATTGCTTGAACAAAAACCTCATCAAGATTAGTAGGTCCAAACATAAATACACTATTACGAATATGTACAGGTAAGCCTCCTATATACCTCATTAGAGTTTCTTGTGTATGTAATGGAATATTTAACATTAATGCCATCTTATGAAATTCATCTGTGTATTCTTGCACTGTTTGTCATTTTCTTAGTTTAATACTTTGCCATTCAATTAATGCCTTTTCCTTATAACCCAAAGGACAAAATTGTTTTCTAAGTGCAAAACCAAAATTTTTCCATGATGGAAATACATTACCAACTTATTGAGTACCATGTTGCAACTTACTCTGCTACGAGATGAGTGGTGTGCCTACAAGACGAAGTGATGCCAATTTGATTTGGGTTGCCTCATCATTGATTTGTTGTACACTGCAATAAACTTCCATCTGTCCGACCCAATTATCAAGCCTCTCAACATTGAATTCCCCATCATACATGGGAAAATCTAATTTTACATCAAGTTTAAGTAATGGTATATCGGGCTTATGTTTATGATAATTTTTCTTACATTAGAAGTTGAACTTGTACTTGAAGAATGAGATGATGGAGATGAAGGAGGTGAAGGAGGATTCTTAGGAGGGTCCTCTACTTCTTCACTTTTGGATTACTTTGAAGATTCCCCTTGAACTAGTCTCTTCCATTCCAATTAATCATCATACAACATTTTTATCATCTACGACATGGAAAAGAACGTTCTTTGAAACACTCTTTTATTTTGAGAAATTCCTTCTTCTAATGCCATACTCTCACTTAGGATGTCCTCTTTCTTGATCCAATCTTTGGATCTCCTTCTATAAGCTCTCCTTCACCACGACTTAGCTTTTCCCTAGTAATCATGCAAACTCAAGAAACCAACTGTCAACCTGCTCTGATACCACTTGATCTAAAAATGATCTTTTAAAGACTATGGTTAGGTTTATGCATGAGTTGATTTACCATTTAGGAATTAACGAGAAGAAATTTTTTTAATGAAAGAATGTTGCATCCATATGAACACATCAAGAACAATAAATGAACAATAAGAACATCAAGTCATAACAACAAGCTTGATAGCGGATTTCGACACAAGTTTGCTTACGTCTCCGGGCCTTTGTCTCAATGGGGAAGACTTCTTATTAATCTTTAATGCTTTAAGATTACAAAGGAAAGGCTTACATAATAGCTTCTGAAACCAACTTTCATATCTGCAACTTTTGGACAGAAACATACATCACCATTGGCTGGAACAGAAAATTATGAGACTTTTGAGTATGAAGTCGGTTATGCTTGGCTTGACACATTGGGTTGTGGAATCACTTTTCTATTCGGCTACTCGGATGCAAAAACATAATTCGTATTCAGACTCCCCTCGAAATTCTGCAACTTTTGAGTATAAATTAGAATTGCTTTGGAAAAGTAACTCGGGGTGTCCCCTTGACATGGATCTCAATGTTATGCCCTATCAAATCTGTACAGTCTGTACAGTCTTGATTTGCATGCCAAAAACTTAACTTTTCTCGATTTTTGTGCTCGACGAAATAAGCCAGAGTCCATCAAATTTAGGGACAGTTTTCAAACTTAGCACCAGTTAGACAAATTTAGCGATATTCTGTCAGATTTGGAGGATCTCCACCAGATTCGGTGGAACTTCCAGATTTGGTGGAACCGCCAAATTTAGTTGACCTTCTAGAATTTTCCATGTGGCACCTACTCATTGGGCCACATGTTACTTTATCATTGGCCCAAGCCATGTCATTTCCCACCACGTCATCCTGCACAGTCATTGTACGACTGCCACATGTCATCCATATAGTCCACGTCGTCGTCGCATCAACTGCCATGTGTCATCCATACAATCCATATCATTGTTGCATCATCCACCACGTGTCATTTGTACATCTGCCACATCATCATACGACCCCTACCATGTCAGCATTCGTACTTTCATGTCAGCATCCATACTTCCACGTCACAACCAAGTCACCTTCCACGTGTGATCTATATTCCTTCCATGTCATCATTCTGTAAATCCATCTGTTACATTCGTATAGTGCCACATATCACCTTCGCATGGTGCCACATGTCACTTTTTTATTGGGCCAAACCACCCCCTAAAAAAGCCAAAAATGACTGACATGTGTCATCTCCTCATGCTTCCATGTGTCATGCTAACGTTAGCATGGCATACTGTTGACTCATCATGACTCACGGATGACATCATCGTTGACTTTGACCTGTTGACTTTGACTTGGACTTTTTTGCTTGTTTGACCTGATCTTCAAATTGCAATAACTTCTGCATATGGTGCCCATTTCCATAAAAAAAAAAATGGTCGGAATTGACTTGACGACCCTGATGCAATGGTGCTAGTTTCATTCGATTCCGAGAATTTTGAGTTTTAGGCCTCCCTGGATCTATTTGGATCACGATGAGAGCGGTCAAAGAGAGTGAGGAGTGAGGAATGTGATGGTTCTAAGGTTTACCAATCTAGTCGCAAAAATTAGAGTTTGTGTATGTGTTCAAGGGGTGGTTGAATCGTTTCCTACAGTCAATGGGGGAGTTAACCAGAGAGGTAGACATATGTGCATACAAGTGAGTAATGATTGAAATGCGTACTAGAAAGGAATAGATCAGATTGCCAAAGAGTAGAGGAGAAGATGGGGAGGCGTCTTTGTACACCAAGGAAGAGAAAACACCCAAAGTAATAATGGAGTTAGCATGTGCTTTGATACCACTATCATTGAGGCATTAGTAGAAAACATAACTCAAGGGATGACTATTGATGATTATTGACATGAAAAGTAAATAAATACAATGAAAATGATTGTTGGTCTTCCTTAACAAATGACTCTTCCTATTACCTACAACTCTTCATATTTAGGTTATGATTACAATAACCCAATCCAAAAACTTAATTTTCTAAAAGAGAAACCCAATAATTTATATTTTTATTTCTAAAATACATGTAATCTTTTTTAAAGAAATATAAATAATGCTCCTTAATATCTTAATATATGTAAATTTTCCTTTACATATTTTAATTTAATTTTAAAATGTTGAAATAAACATTCAATTCGCCCTTTCCAAGTTGTTTTAGCCAAAAACAAGGATTTTCAGGATGCTTCCCAAGCGACAATATCGTTCTTAAAATATATCTTAAAAAAAAACTGCTTCATAGTTAACATCCGCAACGTCGATCTCAAGGAAAATCTTTCTGATGGTTGTGATGGGAAATTGGTAATAGACTGGGCAAGTGCTTCAGATATTTTAAGTCAAGATGATGTTACACTTATGTGTATATTATATTAATTAAGGTTTATTATTTTTTATTAAATGTTTTACCTTACATATTTCCATCACATTAATTACAAAATTATTATTTTTTGGCCAAGTAATTTTTTGTATTATACATTTCTCTTCTCTTGTACTTTATAAAATGCAATTTGTCTTTATCAATGCAATCCAATTATTAAAATAGAAACTCATTTACAACAAGGTTGATATTTTCGGAATTTTAATTGAGTGCAAATTGTTAAGAATAATTATAAATAACAAAATTTACTTTAGAAAATGCAATTTGCCTTTATGAATGTAATCCAAATGCAATCCAATTTATTAAAATAGAAACTCATTTACAAAAAGGTTGATATTTTTAGAATTATAATTGAGTGCAAATTGTTAAGAATAATTATAAATAAAAAATAAAATTAAAAAAAATCAAACATATTTATAAATGGCTGTGTTTTATTATTAATTTATTTAAATGATATTGTGTTATGGGTAAAGTATAAAAACATTTTTGTGTTTTATTATTAATTTATTTAAATGATATTGTGTTATGGGTAAAGTATAAAAACATTTTCCAAAAACATCTTTAATGTCTAATATATTTTGTAATTACTTTAAAATTAAAATTAATATATATAAACAAATCTAATGGATAATTAGAATAAGTATATAACCATCACATTCAATCCGTTGCCGTAGGTTGGAGGGTTTCAGAAGTCTTGCCCCGAATATTAAAGGTACTTGTGTTTTGTTTGGAATTTTGTCCCTGTGCAAGGATAGGGGAAGTGAACCTCTCACATTAATGTTTTGGATGTTTTCTTAATATATGACAATACAATAATCCCATTTTGTACATATATAAGAGTAGGGAAAGCGATCCTATCACTTTAATGTTTTGGACTTATTTTGGTTGCAGCGATTTCTTTGATGATGCTTTCTATTTTTTTTTCGTTTAAAAAATTTTAAAAAAAAATCACTGAAAATCTCATGTAAAAACAGGGTAAAATTCTTTAAAAATTTAGACAATCATAATTTTGCTTAATCAAAATTATAAAACACACTTGTCCATGTTTCAAAAAACTTTGGTGACCTCTAAAGTTACTCAAACCGTCAAGGGTTTTGACATCCTCTATTGATCCAAACCGTCAAATTAAAAAATTGTTGAAACATATATAACTTAATATTTTGTTAGTTTAAAAAAACAATGTGACGGTTCTTTCCATCAGTTAATAAATTTAAGACGCACCATAGTTTTAGGAAAACATCACGACGGTCCTTTTCATTAGTTATTAGTTATTGTATACTAAATACACATAAAATAATATTTTTATTACGAGATATATCACATTTAAATAAGTGTTGTCAGATTCAACTTATTATAATTTTAAAGAGAGAGGTTGAGAGAATCTCTCAACAATTTTCAACAATCTCAAACTAATCCCAAACTCAGTACACAACACTAATATAAATATTAGGTTTGACACTCCCCTTAATGCTTATATTTGAAAACTTACAATATTTAGCATTCTCTAACTGGTCTTCATCAACACTTAAACCCACTCTGCAATCTCACGATTTCGCTCTTTATTCACCTCAATTTCGAGCTTCCCACTAGACACATTTAAAGTACAAACACTTCTAACCATATTTGATGAACTTGTATAATAGACAATATTGACAAACTCGACTCAACGGAGCTTCCATGAGAAAAGTTTTCAAGTAATAAAGCATCCTATGGACATACCTCCATCTCCCAGATATTTTTCTTTCAGTTATCCATCAGTTTTTACGAAGGCAGTCTGGATATAGAATATCCTCAAAATTCAATCATACAAAATAACTTCGTAACAAACATAAAAACCTTTGTTCTTGAAACCGAGACTGCCAGTTTATATCAAGAGACAAGAGTCCTTCTTCTTTTACCACACTGACTTGCAGACCACACATAAAAAGATATATGTGTAAGTAGAAAGGCAAGCGATGACTCTTTATGGTGCCTCTTCCTAAAGAAGCCCATCAACAAACAGTATTGGTTCTGTAGCAGAATCTGCATCTCCACCTATTCCATTAATTCTCTTGTCGCGGGATAAATCTCTGCCCCCTTTAAGAGGATTTATTTCTCTCCAGTAAGCAGAAACAACAAGAATGTCATGATCATGATCAACATATTGTCCTGAAGATAATAAATCTCGATCCTCTGTATTGAACATATCGACAATTCTCCTTTCAGATTGCATCAACGACGATGGTCCATTCCTTGTTGAATCAATCTGCAGATTCCATCTCAATGCTTCCAACAGTCTATAGTTTACCGTGCCCATGGTCTAAAGATCTCTGCGATCAGAGTATGTAAGGGAATCCACAGATCTGTATCCTGCTCTAATTGATATGCGACCCTCTAAAAATAGTCATTGCTTGACGTCTCTTCTTATATGGAAATGGAAATATTCAACTCTCTCCACAATCGATATTTAGTCTCTTCTTTTCAGATCGCATAGATGGCAGTCCACAAGCCTCTCTTTTCCAAATAGAAAATAATGTTTTATTATATTTTTGTTGATGGCGGGTTTACATGAATGATAAATCCGCAAGGATGTATTCGGATGGAATTTCTTCACGGTAACATTTGATTCACTGATCTACACCTTGAATCCAACAGAGATCTCCAGCAGCAATTATTTGACAGATAGATACTTCTCCAATCCAGTGAGCGAAGTCTCTTTATGCACAAAACAAATAAAACACACAGAAAACTCCACACACCCTACTCTCCTATGTTGCTATCAATGTACAAGGAATGAGTGTAATGATCCCAAGCCAAATTCTTTCTTCGAATCACTAACTACTACTAATTTATTGAGTTATTAAGTGCATACAAGATTCATCAACACATGGAGATCACAATGAGTTATTAAGTGCATAAAGAAGATTCATCAACACATGAGATTCAAGTAATATATTCAAGATGTAGAAGCACAAGCAAAGATCAATCTTTTTATTATGAGTAATCTAAGATCAATACAATAGATGACTGATCTCGGCATAAACCTCTACATATCGTATAAGCAATAGATATGGAGTCGTATGCAATGCCCCCGTTAATACAAAATAATGTCTCCAAAGGCGGAATAAGAAATGAAGATCAATACAAGTAGATCTCAATGCCAAACTCTCCAAATTTAAGAATGCTAATGCTCCAATAGAAGGTTGAACCCTCAATAACTCGGCCCTTTTTCCAAAAGTGTCCAATCACCCAAGAAATATTCCAATTGATAAATCTAAGGACTAAGAAGAATAACTCCAGTGCTGAATTCCAAGATCCCCCAACTCCGTAGGGTCCTAATTTCCACTCAAATGGGGCAGGTCCCAATCGGATGACCTAAACCCAACTAGTTCGGGACTCGAAGGAAGCGAGGCCTCCGACTCCCTTCCTCAGCCCAAGAATATAGATCTACATGTAAGAACAACCCATGTGATTGAATCTCCAAGATCCCTCTAATCTCCAGATCTTACCTCCCACCGAATAAGTGCCCTAATCGATGACTGGAACCCTAGTCGGTTCGGGTTCCTCGAAGGAAGGAAGCTCTCCAAATGCTCAAACTCTTAAGATGTATAGATTGGGCTATGAGAACTCCGTGGGAGAAGTTTCAAATCCATATCTCAAGCAGATCTCTCTAGATCCGAAGTTTTACTGAATTACATGACGCCCCCTATGGCTCCAAGACGTCCAGCACTGCATTAAATGTAGAATGATGATAACCCTCCAAAATCCCTCAAATCAACATGGTCCCGCCTTTATGAAGCAATCTAGATGGAGATGGGTTGAGACTAGAATGGTGTGGAGGAGTCTTTCATCCCCAAGACCAAGATGCGGAACAAGGAGAGTGGATATTTCACCAATGAGTTTTCACAAGGGTTTGTACAAAACCCCCAAACCTAATGCTCAAGAGCAATAGAAAATGCTAATCCAAACCAGAGTGAGTAATAGGTGCAACTCTAGTCTCTTCTCTTTATAATTTTTCCTCTAATTTCCTGCTGAGTTAACTTAACTCCTGTGGTTAATCTTCTCTATTCTTCAAGAGTTGTCTTTACCCCTTTATCCTTTTCCTTTCTTAAGTCAACTTAAAATATAACTTTTAATCCTATTGGACTTTCCCCTTCAAAGCAGGGAGACTATGACCTAGTGGGACCAAGCCACCGAGTCTCCTCATCACCTTCTAAGAGGTGGGGGACATTACACTTCCTCCTGGAAAATTGCTTGTCCCTCGCTACCAACCCGGCTTCTTAACCATGTGCTTCGCCTCCCAAGTGGCATCCTCAATGGTAAATCCTTCCACCTGATCGGTACTCCTTGATGCTTCGGTTTCCGAGCCTCTTCTCTTGGACTTCTAACATCTCCTCTCGAATCAAAACAAGTTGTCCCTCCTCACCCATGGAGGTAATGCCTCAATAGGCCTTAACTGTTGACCTAGGGCTTCTTTAAGGCATGATACATGGAAGACGCTGTGAATTTTGCTACCCTATGGAAACTCCAACCCATAAGCTACCGCCTCTATCCTCCAATACCAAGGTCCAAAGAAACGTGGTTGCGTTTCTTCGCTCCGCTTCTTTTAATAGAGGCCCACCTGTATGGTTGCAACCTCGTGTAGACTAAAATCACACCTCAAAGGTACTATCAACCTATGCTTGTCTCCTGCTTTTGGACCTTTGCTAGTTTCATGCCTTCCAAATGATCCTTCAATTCCCTCGAATGTCTTGCTCTCATGTATCCAATCCCTGTAATTCATCGGAGCCCTCACGCCACCAAATGCAATCTCCACAAATGATAAAGGATCATAGTTATACAAGCTCATAAGTGACATGCCAATGGACATATGTTGGGTGGTGTTGTAGCAATATTCTCCCAAATGTAACCATCCAACCCATGCTTTCTGTTGTCCCGTACATAGTTTTTCAGGTAACCTTCCACCCATTCGTTGACTATCTCACCGACCATCCGTCTGAAGGTGATAGCTAGTACTAGGAGTCAATGTTGTACCTAATAATCTGAACAACTCCTCAAAACGTATTCCGCGAATCGTTGTCCCCCATGATGGTTTTGTACGTAGGTTCCAACACTCCTCTCTCAGAAATAATTCGCCAATTGTACGAGACCAAGTCTCCGTGGCTATGGAAAAGTGTGCAAACTTCACAACCTGTCTACCACCATGAAGATGCAATCTTTCCCCAGTGTTCGGGTAACCCGGCAGGAAATCCATGGAGCAGCCTCTTCCCACTTGTGCTCTGGAATAGGTAGGGTTGCAACAGTCTTGTGGTGCAGGTTCAACTCTTTTTTTCTTGGCATGTAGTGCATTCTTGACATGCTTCATCACATATTTCTTGAGGCCTTTCCATGCAAACCTTTCTCACCGTCTCAGATGTTCATCGATGTTCCGATGCCCTCATATCGGTGAGTTATGACATGCACGAAGGATCTTAGCTTTGAGAGCTGATCCAGAACTAAAAGATCCGACCTTTGTAATAGATGATAATACGGCGACCCTCGAAATTGTCATCCCTATATTTGCCCATCCAATACCCGATGTTTAACCCTATCCTTTGCATATTCCACTATCAAGTGTTCCTTCCAAACGACTGACATACCGGACATGGAAAAATGGATGGCCTCCATTTACCAACCATCACCTTGTTCTTCTTCCTTTCTTGACGAATTCAATGTCAAAGTCAGAGGGTCTGTGTACCTTGGTTTAACGCATTTTTTGTCTTTCATTCAAATCCTTCATCTAATAGATATTTAAGACTATTATGGTCTTAATTTGATCTGTTGCAACCCAATCACCAAATATTGTCTGAATTTACAGCGCATTTATAGCCAACATTTCTTGTCGAAATGCTGTGCAGTTCCTGTGACCCCTGAGTTTCCGGTTTTCATAGGAAAGGGGGTGCCTGTTTTGTATCAACATGGCCCCTATGCCTTCCCCTCAGGCATCACACTCCAAAGTGAAGGTATGCCGAAATCAGGAAGAAATAGAACTCAAGTGTGTGCTCAATGGTCTTCATTTTCCATCATACCTAGTCCTCATCATTCCATCTGAAGGACCCCTTTGGTCAGGTCAGTCAAGGGCACACACAGTTGAGAAAACCCTGTACATGCATAGGCCCACATGAGTCCCTCACCTCGCGAGAGTGTTTTCTGAGTAGGCCATTCCCCAATGGATGTTATTTTCCAAAATTGCACTCTTTTCCCATGATGTGTCCCCCAAGTAAAGCACTTCCTCATGGCCCCAAACCCACCTGACCCCTTAGCGCAGTGACTTTTCTTCCATGATTGAAAGGATTTGGTCCACATGTCTAAGGTGTTCCTCCTCCCAGGTCTTGATGTAATGAGCAAGTCATCAAAGAATACCAACAAGTTCTTCCTCAGCTATTTGTTGAACAAATGGTTCATGCAATACTGAAACATGGCTGGGGCATTAGTTAACCCAAAAAGTACAACCACAAATTCATAATGCCCATAGTGACACCTAAAGGTTGTTTTGAGATGTCCCTCCTCATCTTAGGATTCTTGATGGTAGCCCTGTAAGATCATTTTTTTGGGAAATATATAGCTCCATGCAGCTCATCCAACAACTCATCAATCTTGGGTATGGGGTACCCATTTTGACTGCCTTTATTCGCAGGCCCTAAGTCAATGCACAACCTTCATCGTTCCATCCTTCTTCTTCTCCAAGACTACTGACGAAGCAAAATGGGCTTGAACTTGGTCTGATGTGTCCCGTGTCTAGAAGTTCTTGATGGCCTTCTATCTCATCTTTATATCTCTTTGGGATGCCTATAGGGTGTGGTGATAACAAACTTAGCCCTTGCTTCTAGCTCAATGATGTTCTCAAACCCCTTGTCCGGTGGCACACCTGGAGGAATCGGCCCAAACACTTTCCTCGTGCTTGTCAAGGATTATTTTGATCTCTCGTGTGTAATGAACCTTTCCCTTATCATCCACCCATTGAGACCTTACATTATGTTAAGTGAGTACAATTTCTTCCCTTCCAAGATGGCTTCCATCCCTTCTTAGCTGTGACTACTCGGGTGTAGTTAATTGCCATGCTCGGTGCACAACCTTTCGTCCTCCTTCCACAAAGGACATTTCCATGGTCCTATAATTTGTGGTGATGGGTCCTAGTACCGAGCCACTGCACTTCTAGGATGATGTTGGTAATGGGAAGATCCATCACATACACATCCCAAACTAACTCATGCCTTCCCAAGAGTTTCATACCTGGTATGTATCTGCTATAGGGCATAGTACTACCACCGCTACCTCCACTTTGAATCCCTTCAAACTCTATTATAGGTATGTGCCTCCTCTTCGCACGCTACATCAATGAAATTGTGGGAAGGTCCTCCATCAATCAAAACCGACACTCTCTCTGTCCTTGTAAGACCCTCTCATCCTAAAGGTGTTGAACTTGGGTACCCCAACATAGATGCCAACGTAGCTCTCCACCACATTTGGGGTTCTCTGGAACCTCCTCTCAAGGTTCTAATGCTTTGGCCTCCATGTTTCAGAGATCTAACCATACCTGTCCTCTCTTCTATCATCTAAAGTGACCCTCAATGTAATGTACCTGCCTCATCCCATGCACTTGTGTGAGGGACTCTGGTTCTTTGTATGTGAAGTAGAGTTGCTTCCTTCTTAGTTCCCTCCCGGTGTTGTCATCTATTCCGCCACAGCCCTTGTCATAACCTTTAGGGTCACGCCCTCCCCTATTTTAGTTGGAGGCTCTTGATCTCTTCCACCATTGTTCAGAGGTGGTTTGGGTATGAATTTTGGCTTAGTAGTTGGTCCTAGATCCCTCGTCTTCCAGATGGTTTCCTGTAGGCTGGTAGGCTTGAGTGCCTTAACCCAACCCTTCAAGGTTCCATCAACTCTTTTGTAAAGAGCATCATGAGCTCCGGTTAGACATCTTGCACCATCACTGCCAACCTCTGAACTCATCAATGTATGCCTCACTGCACTGCTTTCTTGAGTTAGCAGTGAGCTCTGAAATGTAACTCGGGGATCTCCTAGATCAAATCTAATAATGAGCTGCCCGAAAGTGAATATGTATAGGATAACTGGTTGTACGAAAGTAGTGGTGAGCTCCACAGGTCCACTAGCTCCAGGGCCTTGGCAATCCAAGGCAGTGGGAAAACTTGATGGCCTCCATATCTCCCATGGGATTAAGCTGCAGGTAAGTATCCCGCCGCACCCATGCTTGTACTATCATCTTAGCTGTACTATCAAAGTATGGAATCTCTATCTTCCCCTACCCCTTCCACTTCAAACTCTCAAAGTCGCCTCTCGGTTCGGGTCTCTAGGGTCAGAGCCAACCTGAAGCGACACACCGGGTCTAGGGACATCTCTGCCTTTGAACCATATCCAAGTTGTAGTATTCCCTGTTACTCTTGGCTAATTGTGCCACATAATATTCAACCTGTTCATGTTGTTCTTTCTCATCTGTAAATGTGGCATGTATGGTCTGGGTTAGCTCTTCTACCTGAGTATTGGCCTAGCAATTCATCTGTGAACACTAGCACATATTGCCTGGTGATCGTCCTCAAGCAATTCATCTTCCCATGGAACATGTGCCACCTCCAAGAATCCTTCGGATCCTGGTTATTTCTCCGGGTTATATCTGATTTCTTCATGGGTTCCACCGGATCCTCCAGCCTCTTTATTCCCATACTTATCAGGATATTTTCCTCGATGGTTTACTTGCATCAAAAGGTCAGTTTTCTAGTTTGGTTCTCGTTCATTTCTATAGATTCTCATCAACTTTATTCAAAGTTTCATAGATTTCGGCATGTCCCCTTCAGTTGGTTTCCCATACTCATCCAACTATCTGGACCAATGTGTTCTCGTGTGGTCTATGTTTTGTTGGAACTTACCAAATTAAGCTACTAAGAGAGCCAAGCCCTAAGGCTCATGGTCGCCTCTTGACCCTTCTATTTCTACCGCTTTCATTGTTGTTTATCTCCTTCAATTCATAACACCTCTCAGACTGTGATGCACCGATTTCTCCATAGGTTTGGAGGATCGCGGCTCTAATACCACTGTAATGATATCAAGCCAAATTCTTCTTGGAATCACTAACTACTACTAATTTATTGAATTATTAAGTGCATACAAGATTCATCAACACATGGAGATCACAATATATTCAAGATGTAGAAGCGCAAGCAAAGATCTGACCTTTTTATTATGAGCAATGTAAGATCAATACAATAGATGACCGATCTAGCATAAACCTCAGATGGTCGTACAAGAAATAGATATGAGCTGCTACAAAATGCTCCCGCTAATACAAAATAATGCCTCCAAAGGCAGAATAAGAAATGAAGATCAATACAAGTAGATATGACTGCCAAACTCTCCAGCTGAAGAATACCACGCTCCAATAGAAGGCTGAAACCCTCAATAACTCAGCCCTCCTGCCAAAAGTGTCCAATCACCCTAAGAAATATGCCAATTGATAGATCGGGTGATGGTAAGAATAACCCAAGTGCCGGAATCTCCAAGATCCCTCTCAATCTCCGTAGATCTGAATTTCCCACTGAATGGGGTGCCCCACTAGATGACTGAAACCCTAGTTGGTTCGTCCCTGATGAAGGAGGCCTCCGAATGCTCTAAAACTCTCCAAGAATATAGATCGGACGATGGTAAGAATAACCCAGGTGCCTGAATCTCCAAGATCCCTCTCAATCTCTGTAGATCTGAATTTCCCACTGAATGGGGTGCCCCACTGGATGACTGAAAGCCTAACTTGTTCGGACCTGATGAAGGAGGCCTCCAAATGCTCTGAAACTCTCTAAGAATATAGATCGGGCTATGAGAATCCCGTGGGAGAAGTTTCGGACTCATATCTCAAGCAGATCTCCTAGATCTGAGTTTTACTGAATTACATGACGTCCCCTGTGGCTCCAAGACGTCCCAATCTGCAGACAAATGTAGAATGATGATAACCCTCAAGAAAAGCCCTCAAACTGATGGTCCTGCCCCTTCTGAAGCACTAGATGGAGATGGGTTGAGACTAGAATGGTGTGGAGGAGTCTTTCATCCTCGAGACCGAGCTGCGGAACAAGGTGAGTGGATATTTCACCACTGAGTTTCTCACAAGTGTTTGTACAACAAACCCCCAAACTGAATGCTCAAGAGAAATAGCAAATGCTAATCCAAAACCAGAGTGAGTAATAGGTGCACCTCAACCTCTTACTTATACTTTTCCTTCTAATTCTCTGTTGAGTTAGGTTAACTCCCAGGGTTAATCTTTTATTCTTCTGTTGAGTTATCTTTTACTCCTTTATCCTTTTCCTTTCTTAAGTCAACTTAAAAATATAACTTTTAACTTCTTGACTTTCCCCCCTTCAGTGTGAGACTATGACCTAGTGGGGGTGCCCAAGCCACTGAGTCTCCTCATCACCTCTCTAAGAGGTGGGGGACATTACACTGAGCCTCACGTCTCTCCCATCTTCCTAGCCATCTAGTCAGGGATTCTCACCGGATTTAAGTGAGACCAAGCTCTGATACCATATTAAATTTTGGATGAGCAGACATTATCCATGAATTACACACAAAACAATATTGATATTACGCTATTACATGAGATACATCACCCTTAAATAGGTGTTGTATCCAACATATTCTAATATTAGAGAGAGAGGTTGAGAGAATCTCTCAATAGAAGTTATTTTTCTTTTAAGAAGAGATTAAATTATAATTGGGATATTTTCTAGTTTAAAGTATACTAACTAGATTGAAAGTTTGTTTTGATCTTGGAGTAAGACCTAAAACTGCTTTTAATTGACTATCTTCATTGAAAGTAAAACAATCATGACTCAAGACCTAGAGATATCCTAAAAAAGTAAAAGTATGTCATATTAAGGATCATCAATAGAACATCTTAAGTAGCTTGAGTTTCCTTAAATCATTATGATAACTCAAACCATTAGATGATAAGTATACTTAGTGCCAATTGAAAACTAAATTATATTTTTCCCACTTCAAAATATATATATATATATATATGATTAAATTGTATATATACCAAAATGATTGAACTATGTATTTATCACCTGCCTCAACATTCAATGAAGCATAACACACTGTATATAAAAATGACCAAACAACTTAATTAAACTACCAATAAAATTAAACGCATTTCACCTAACTTTTCTCGACACAATAACATAATTGAGACTTACATTAAAAACTAAATTGACTCCTCCATCAATCTTTAATGACAACCATACAAAATATTATTATTGAACCGTTCTTTTTAAAATGATATAGAGACGAGAAGAAGCCCTAGTTCAACCGGTCTTCGAAACAGGTAAATAGTTTTGTCCGCGCTGGAAAGGTGAAAGGTAGGGGGAATTGGGACCTTTATGTCAACGGTTGTCTTGCCACTCCAACAGTTTAATTGTCGCATTTTTGGTTTACTCTTTTACGCACATTTTATATGGCAGCGGATGCCCTTTACCTCTTTATCAAGAAATTCTATATAACGACCATACACACAACTAACATTTTTCATTGAAGTCGTTGCAGAACCGCATTAGTGAAGAACAACTATCAAAGAAGAAGATTATGCGCAAGCGAGAACTCATGTTACGTAAATGAACTTGTGGTCATAATAACGAGCATGTCCCCGAAGGCAGGCAAAGAAAACGCTCGGCCTGACTACGTTGCTCAAAGATAAGGAAGAAGATTTCATTTATATTAATAAAATGTTTTATTACATTTAAAGTGGTGGAAAAAGTGTCTCTCAATCTTTAGTTAAAAAGATAATTCTTTTATATAAATATATTAAATATTAAAAAAAATGTTATAAATTAGAGTTAATATTGTTATTAAAAAGTATTTAGGTAAGTGTTTCTCATTGCCTAGACACTAAGGGGTGGGAAAATGTCTAATGTAGACCCTAGTCATTTAACTCATGAGATATGAATTAAAATTGACTTTATGAATTAAGTGAAGGGGGTGAGTGAATGGATATTCAATCTCAACCACTCATCTAATCCAATCTCAACCATTGGATTACCAAACCTTTCAACTTCCCTCATTGAGTCAATTAGGTTAAGGAGGCACCTCCATTTCCATTATTCTTCATGAGTTTTGGAGAGCAAGAGGAGAGAGAGAATTCGAGAAAGAGAAGAGAGGAAGTTTGTTGAGCATTGGCATAGATTCCAAGGCAAAGGTCCAACAAGAAAATTGAGACAGAGGGTACAGCTAGCAAAGGGCCATATAGTGCAGATTTTGGAGAGGTCGTACAATAGAAAAAAGTACAATCTGTACAACATAGGAGGTGCATAAATTTCGAGACAGGTTGGCACAGGAATTGAGGCACATTTAACGCTGGAAATTCTATACAACAAACCCATAAATTGTCGAACGATTTTCTAGATAGTTCGTACAACATTAAATGTTTTGGTAGTCATATTGTGGTATGGATTTCTTGCACAAAAATCAAGGAGAAGAATTTTGGGACTATTCTGGAGGTTATTTGGCTCATCTTTTGAGACAAGTTTGTGTAGTTTTTGTTGTGGATATTTCTGTTGTAACAAAAGATTTCTTTAATCTCTGAAAACAATAAAAAGCCCCTATGTCACTAGTATTCCCCTTGTGGGTTTTTCCAAGGTCAATGTTAGACCAAAAATCTCTCTGTCTTTAATTTCTGGGTTAGTGTATTCTTGATAGAATTATTTATTTCTGCATTTAATGATGTTAAGAATCCTCATGTTTCATTTCTAAGAATTGTTTATAGGTTGAGTATTTGTTGTCATAAAACTGGGTTTTGGGGCATTAAACAATAATTAGTCTCGGTGAGACTTAAAACTGGGTGGGGTCTGAAAATTTTACATGGTATCATAGATGAGTTGAAGAGGAATGCAGAATTAAATTATCCATACAGAGAGTAGGAAAGAAGTTACTTCACCGGACATAATTTTGGAATTTGTTATTTTAGCCGAGAAGGGTCAATGGCTATAGGTTTAAGAGTTGAGGACAAACTTGATGGGGTAGTAAATTTTGGTTCTTGGAAGGAGATAATGATTTTGCTTCTGCAAGAGACTGAGTTATCGGACATTGTTGAGAACTCCACAACAAACCCAGTAATATTACCTACAGATGCTACACTTCTGGCAGCATATACCAAGAAGAGTATCAAGGATAAAAGAATCATCCCTGATGCCATCAAGGACCATTTGATTCCTCATCTAACAAGGAAGACAATTTCCTGTGAGATGTGGGATTCCTTGATGAAGTTGTATCAAAGTACAAATGAGAACCGAAAGATGGTTTTTAGAGAGAAACTAAAGAGAATTAGAATGACCAAGGCTGAAAATGTGGTCACATATCTTACAAGGATGACACAGGTAAGAGATGAACTTGGTGTTGTTGGGGAGGCCATTGTTGACAATGGAGATGTGAGGACAAAATTGAATGGGGTGACCAAACAATGGGTTGTTTTTTTTAGGGAATTTTTGCAAGGGAGAATCTTCCCAAGTGGGAACGTCTTTAGGATGACTTTGTTCAGAAGGAAACCCAGAGAAGGTATGTGCATGACAGTTCATCCACTATTAATGATGAGGAGAATGTGACTCTTGTTGCTAACAACAAGAAGAAGTTCAAAAAGGGTCCTAAAGAAAGGAAAAATCCCAAGGGTGAAGGAAAGAAGGACATGAGTAAAGTCAAGTGCTTTGCATATCACAAGCTTGGGCACTATGCGGGGCAATGTCCCAATAAGAAGAGGAAATAGATTGCATCTTCAACAGAGGTGGACGATTTTTCCACCAAGTTCGATAAGGAGTTTTCCTTGGTGGTGTGTCTTTCCACTAGAGCCACACATTCTAGTGTTTGGTATATTGATAGTGGTGCCTCCCGCCATATGACAAGTGTTTTTGAGCATTTGAAAGATATTACACAGATTGGTGATCTTGAGGTAGTGCTTGGAGATGACCGAGTGGTCAAGACAGTTGGTAGTGGAGATTTTAGTTTCTACTATTGAGGAGAAAGGGTATGAGGTGTTGTTCCATGATGGACATGTGCTTCTATTTCCCAAGGGGTCTATCACTTCAGCCAAAGTGATTGGGACTCAACATGAGAAGTTGTATAAGCTCATATTTCATCCATCTAGAGCATTGTATCATACTACCAACAACATTGATCTTTGTGAGATATGGCATCATAGGATGGCCCACTTGCATCATGGATATCTTAGGATACTAAGGGAGATTGTGATTGGAGTACCAAATTTCAATATAGGGCACCAGGTGTTGCACAAGGGGTGTGCCTTGGGAAAGTACACCAAGAATGCTTTTCCAAGCAGTGACAACAGAGAAACAAGTATACTTGATCTGATTCATTCTAATGTCTGTGGTCCTATGTCTTCTATATCATTGAGTTCTTGTTTTTACTATGTCATATTTACTGATGAATTATCTCGGAAACCTTTTATTTTCTTCATGAATACCAAAGGACAGCTCTTCAATCAGTTCCAATAATTTAAATCTCTTGTGGAGAACCAGACTGGGAGGAAAAGCAGAGTACTGAGGACAGATAATGGGGGTGAGTATAACTCCAAGGAGTTTAATGACTTATGTGCAGGAGAGGGAATCAAGAGGGAGTTGATTGTTCATTACAACCCACAACAGAATGGGGTTGTTAAGAGGAAGAACAGGGCCATAGTTGGGATTGCAAGATTCATGTTGCATGATTAGGGGAAGCCACTCTTTCTTTGGGTTGATGCATGTTACATTGCAGTGTATCTGCAGAGCAGGAGTCCACACAAAGCATTAGGGGATAAGACTCATGAGAAGGCTTTCTATGGGAAGAAGCCTGAGGTTGGGCACTTTACGATTTTTAAGTGCCTTACATATTCACATGTCCCTTATGAGAACATGAGAAAGATAGATCCCACGACACAAAATGGTATTTTTTTTGGGTATAGTGACACTTCAAATCCTTTCTGCATATACATTCCTTCTTTGAGGAAGATAGTTGTGATAAGGGATGTGAGATTTGAGAAGGATATAGCCTTTAGGAAGTCACAAGGTACTAATAAGGGTGAGAATTCATCACCTTAGATTTAGGTGAGTCCACAACACACTTCAGTGATTTAGAGTTCAGGACCACCAGTTTTGATGACGACTAGTCCATAGGGCACATGGCTACAGATGTTAGGATCAAGGGTTATTGATCCTCAGATTTCAAGATCGTATGCTCAATATTATACTTCAAGTTCATAGTCTTCAATTCATGGGGTTGAGCGGGAGGAGTCCCCTCTACAGGAAACTACATCAGAGAGGAGGAAGCCCAAGTGGCTTCAGGACACTCTAAAGGAGGCACAGGGTTCTATGGGGAATCCCATGCAGGATGTGAGGGAGAATAAACCTCCTGAGAGATTTTGCATCTATCTTGCAATGGTGAGAAGCATCAGAGAGTCTAAGCCTTCCACATTTGAGGAGGCTGTCAGTAGACAGGTTTGGAGAGATGCCATGATGTAAGAGTACAATTCCATCGTGAAGAATGATGTTTGGGAGGTTGTTTCTAAACCCGAGGGGAAGTCAGTGGTGACTTGTAGGTTTCTCTACAAACTCAAATATGCCACAGATGGAAGCATTGAGAAGTACAAAGCTCATTTTGTGGCTCTGGGGTTCTCACATGTTGAGGGAGTTGATTATGATGAGACCTTCGCTATGGTTTCTAGATATACCCCGATCGGGGCAGTGATCTCTATTGCAACAGAGATGGGTTGTAAGATCCCAACTTGTACTTCATTGTGGTTGGAGAGGATCTTATCATACTCTTTCTATATGTTGAGGATATTCTCAATACAGGGGCTGAGAGACTCATTAATAACTGGAAGGAGAGCCTTGCTTCATAGTTTGAGATGAAAGATATTGGACTGATGCATTATTTTTGGGGGTTGGAGGTTTGTCAGGAGCCTAGAGACATATTTTTGGGATAGGGGAAGTGTTCTTTTGACATTCTAGGGAGATTCCATATGGAGGATTGTAGGCCCATTTCCGCACCCATGATTACCAAATGGAAGAAGCTCAATGCTTCTGATTCACAATTTCTTGATCCCACATTATATTGTCAGTTGATTGGTTCATTGATGTATTTGGTCAACACAAGACCAGATATTTGTTTTGATGTCAACACTCTTAGTCAATTTATGTTGGAGCCTAGGAGAGTGCATTGGGTGACAGAAAAACATGTGCTCAGGTATCTTTGTGGT
The DNA here is from genome assembly GCA_010110895.2 of Picea sitchensis. Lineage (NCBI taxonomy): Eukaryota > Viridiplantae > Streptophyta > Pinopsida > Pinales > Pinaceae > Picea > Picea sitchensis. Next base: position 33,379 of record SNQJ01S0027278.1, on the reverse strand, counting down.
ACAATGGATTATTGTCTGGACTCTCTAAGAGGGGATGGAGTTCGATTGGTGGGCTATACTGATTCAGATTGGGCAGGATGTGTTAGTTAAATGAAAAGTACTTCAGGTTGTCGTTTTGGATTGGACTCAGCAGTGGTGTATTGGTTCATTCAGAAGCAAAAGTCAGTGGCTTTGAGTTTTGCAGAGGCTAAGTATATGGCTTCTAGTCAGGCCAGTTGTGAGGCCATTTGGCTTCGCAAGTTGCTGGTGGGATTATTTGGTGTGCAGTTGAGACCGAATGTGATCTACTATGACAATCAGAGTTGTATCAAACTCTCTGAGAATCCATTTTTTCATGACAGGTCTAAGCACATTGAGATTCGATAGCACTTCATCCAAGATTATGTTCATAGAGGAGAAGTTGAGATATAGTATATATCCACAGATGAGAAGGTTGCAGACATACTCACAAAAGATTTTGGGAAAGGGAAGTTTTCACCTTTCAGAGGTAAGCTTGGGGTGGTGAGTACAACCTTCCTCGTTAAGAGGGAGTGTTAAAAATATTTAAAAAGTACCTAGGGAAGTGTTTCTCATCACCTAAGCGCCTAGGGGTGGGAAATTTTTTAATGTAGACCCTATTCATTTAATTCATGAGATATGAATTAAAAGTGACTTTATGACTTAAGTGAAGGAGGTGAGTGAATGGACATTCAATCTCAACCACTCATTTAATCCAATCTCAACCGTTGGATTAAGAATCCCTTCAACTTCCCTCATTGAGTCGGTTAGGGCAAGGAGGTGCCCCCATTTACATTATTCTTCATGAGTTTTGCAGAGCAAGAGGAGAGAGAGAAGTCGAGCATGATAAGAGAGGAATTTTGTTTAGCATTGGCATGCTTTCCAAGGAAAAGGTACAACACAAAAATTGATGTAGAGGCTAGAACCAGCAAAAGGTCGTAGAGTACGGATTTTGGAGAGGTCGTACAACAAAGAAAAGTGCAATTCGTACAAAAGAGGAGGTGCACACATTTCGAGGTAGGTTGGCATATAAATCAAGGCACATTTAATGCTGGAAATTCGGTACAAAAAACCCAAAAATTGCGGCACAATTTTCTAGACAATTCATACAACATTAAATGTTGTGACAACCATACTGCAATATGGAGTTTTTGGACAGAAATTGAGGACTATAATTTTATAATTTGTTATTTCAACCGAGAAGGTTCAATGGATACAGGTTTAAGAGTTGAGAACAAACTTGATGGGGTAGTAAATTTTGGTTCTTGTAAAGAGAGAATGATTTTGGTTCTAGAGGAGAGTGAGTTATGGGACATTATTGAGAACTCCACAACAAACCCAGTAACAGTGCCTACAGATGCTACACTTCTGGCAGAATATACCAAGAAGAGTATCAAGGATAAAATAATCATCCTTGATGCCATCAAGGATAAAATAATCATCCTTGATGCCATCAAGGACAATTTAATTCCTCATGTGACAGGGAAGAAAAATTCCTATGAGATGTGGGAGTCCTTGACGAAGTTGTATCAAAGTACAAATGAGAACTTTAAGATGGTTTTGAGAGAGAAATTGAAGAGCATTAGAATGACTAAGGCTGAAAATGTGGTCACGTATCTTACCAGGATGACACAGATAAGAGATGAACTTGGTGTTGTTGGGGAGGCCATTGTTGACAATGAACTTGTGAGAACATCATTGAATGGAGTGACCAAACAATGGGATATTTTTGTTGAGGACATTGTGGCAAGGGAGAATCTTCCCAAGTGAGAACGTCTTTGGGATGACTTTATTCAAGAGGAAACCTAGAGAGGGTATGTGCATGGCAGTTCATCTACTGGTAATGATGAGGAGATTGTGGCTCTTTCTTCTAATAGCAAGAAGAAGTTTAAAAAGGGTCCTAAGGTAGGGAACAAGCCGAAGGTTGAAGGCAAGAAGGACATGAACAAAGTCAAGTTCTTTGCATGTCACGAGTTTGGGAACTATGAGGCACAATGTCTCAATAAGAAGAGGAAATAGATTCTGGCTTCAACAGAGCTGGAAGAGTTTTAAACCAAGTTCGATGAGGAGTTTTCCTTAGTGGTGTGTCTTTCCACTAGAGCCACACATTCCAGTGTTTGGTATATTGATAGTGGTGCCTCCCTCCATATGACAGGTGTTTGTGAGAATTTGACAGAGCTTACACAGATTGGTGATCTTGAGGTAGTTCTTGGAGATGACTGAGTGGTCAAGGAAGTTGGTAGTGAGACAATATCATTTCAGAGGGAGTCTCAACCTCCCATGTTGTTGAGAGATTTTCTATATGTTCCTGGCTTGAAGAAGAACTCGGTTTTAGTTTCTACTATTGAGGAGAGGGGGTATGAGGTGTTTTCACATGATGGACATATGTTCCTATTTCCCAAGGGGTATAGTATCACTTTGGACAAAGTGATTGGGACTCGACATGAAAAGTTGTACAAGCTCATGTTTCAACCATCTAGTGCATTGTATCATACTACCAACAACAATGATCTTTGTGATCTATGACATCGGAGCATGTCCCATTTGCATCATGGAGATATGAAGATGTTGAGGGAGATTGTGATTGGACTACCAAAGTTCAGTATAGAGCACCAGGATTTGTGCAAGGGGTGTGCCTTGGGAAAGTACACCAAGATTTCTTTTCCAAACAATGATAACAGAGAAGCAAGTATAATTGATCTGATTCATTTTGATGTGTGTGGTCCTATGTCTTCTGTATCATCAAGTGGTTGTTTATACTATGCCATTTTTATTGATGACTTCTCTTGAAAGTCTTGGATTTTATTCATGAAGACCAAAGGACAAGTCTTCAATCAGTTCCAAGAGTTTTAAGATCTTGTGGAGAGCGAGACTAGGAGGAAAATCAGAGTACTAGGGACAGATAATGGGGGTGAGTATACCTCCATGGAGTTTAATGACTTATGTGCAGGAGAGGGAATCAAGAGGGAGTTGACTCTTCATTACAACCCATAGCAGAATGGGGTTTTTGAGAGGAAGAACAAGGCCATAGTTGGGGTTGCAAGAGCCATGTTGCATGATGAGGGGTTGCCACTCTTTATTTGGGTTGAAGCATGTTACACTGCAGTTTATCTGCAGAACATGAGTCCACACAAAGCATTGGGGAATAAGACTCCTAAGGAGGATTTGTCTGGGAAGAAGCCCGAGGTTGGGAAATTTATGGATTTTGGGTGCCTTACATATTCACATGTCCCTTCTGAGAAGAGGACAAGGATAGAGCCCAAGGAAAAAAGGGGCTTTTTGTTGGGTATAGTGATACTTCAAAGGATTTATTCATATACATCCCTTCATTGAGGAAGATAGTTGTGAGAAGGGATCAGAGATTTGAGGAGGATATATCCTTTAGGAAGTCACGAGGGACTCATAAGGGTGAGAAGTCATTACCTTAGATTCAGGTGAGTCTACCACAGACTTTAGTGATACAGAGTTTAGGTCCACCAGTTTGATGATTGGTCCATAGGGTAGAGGGACACAGATGTCAGGATCACAGGTTACTGATCCTCATATTTCAAGATTGTATGCTCAAGACTCTACTTCAGGTTCACAGAATTCAGGTGATGGGGTTGAGCAGGAGGATTCCCCTCCAAGGGAAATTACTTCATAGAGGAGGAAGCCCAAGTGGCTTCAGGACACTCTAAAGAAGACACATAGTTCTTTGGGGAATCTCGGGCAGGCTGTGAGGGAGAGTAAGCCTCCTGGGATATTTTTCAACTATCTTTCGATGGTGAGAATCATCAAAGAGTTCGAGCCTTCCACTTTTCAGGAGGCTTCTAGTAGATAGGTTTGGAGATATTTCATGATGGAAGAGTACAATTCCATCAAGATGAATGATGTTTGAGAGGTTGTTCCTAGACATAAGGGGAAGTCAGGGGTGCTTTCTAAGTGGTTGTACAAACTCAAATATGTTGCATATCGAAGCATTGAGAACTATAATGCTCATTTTATGGCTCAAGGGTTCTCACAGGTTGAGGGAGTTGATTATGTTGAGACCTTCACTCTGGTTTCTAGATATACCTTAACCAGGGCAATGCTGTCTATTGCAGCAGAGATGGGTTTGAAGATCCATCAAATGGATGTGAATACTGCATTTCTAAATGGTCTCATACACGAGGAGGTGTACATTGAGTAGCCATTAGGATTTGAGGTGCATGGGAGAGAGTCTCATGTCTGCAGACTGAAGAAGGCATTGTATGGGATGAAAAAATCTCCCAGAGCTTGGTATTCTAGGATTGATGCCTACTTACAGCAGTTGGTCTTTGAGTAGAGTGAGACGAATCCCAACCTATAATTCATTGTGGTTGGAGAGGATCCTCTCATACTCTTTCTATATGTTGACGATATTTTTATTACAGAGGTTGAGAGACTCATTACCAGCTGAAAGGAGAGCCCTTCTTCATAATTCAAGATGAAAGATATTGGACCGATGCATTATTTTTGGGGGTTGCAGGTTTGGTAGGAGCCTGGAAACATCTTTCTAGGATAGGGGAAGTATGTTTTTGACATTCTAAGGAGATTCCAGATGGAGAATTGTAGGCCCATGTCCACACCCATGACTACCAAGTGGAAGAAGTTCAGTGCTTCTAAGTCATAGTTGGTTGATCCCACATTATATCATCAATTGATCGGTTCGTTGATGTATTTGGTTAACACCAGACCAGATATTTGTTTTGTTGTCAACAATCTTGGTCAGTTTATGGTGGATCCTAGGAGAGTGCATTGGGTGGGAGAAAAACATGTGCTTAGGTATCTTTGTGGTACAATGAATTATGGCCTGGACTATATGAGGGGGGGTGGAGTTTGATTGGTGGGATATACTGATTCAGATTGGGCAGAATGTGTTAGTGACATGAAAATTACTTCAGGTTGTTGTCTTGGATTGGGCTCATCATTGGTGTCTTGGTTCAGTCGAAAGCATAATTCAGTGGCTTTGAGTTCTACAGAGGCTGAGTATATGGCTACCAATCAGGCTAGTTGTGAGGCCATTTGGCTTCTCAAGTTGTTGGTGGGATTATTTTGTGTGCAGTTGAGACCCATTGTGATAATCTGTGACAAACAGATTTGTATCAAAATCTCTGAGAATCCAGTTTTTCATAATAGGTCTAAGCACATTGAGATTCAATATCATTTTATTCGAGATTATGTTCAGAGAGGAGTAGTTGAGATACAATATATAGCCACAAATGAATAGGTTGCAGACATACTCACAACAGCTTTGGGGAAAGGGAGATTTTCACCTTTTAGAGATAATCTTGGGGTAGTGAGTAACACCTTCCTTGGTAAGAGTAGTGTTAAAAATAATTTAAAAGTACCCAAGCAAGTGTATCTCATCACCTAGACGCCTAGGGGTGGGAAAATGTCTAATGTAGACCCTATTCATTTAATTCATGAGATACGAATTAAAATTTATTTTATGAATTAAGTGAAGGGGGTGAGTGAATGGAAATTCAATCTCAACCACTCATCTAATCCAATCTCAACCGTTGGATTAAGAAACCCTTCAAATTCCCTCATTGAGTAGGTTAGGGTAAGGAGGTGCCCCCATTTGAATTACTCTTCATGAGTTTTGGAGAGAAGGAGGAGAGAGAGAAGTTGAGAAGGAGAAGAGAGGAAGTTTGATAAGAATTGGCATGCATTCAAAGGAAAAGGTTCAACATGGAAATGGAGGAAAAGGGTACAACCAGCAAAGGGATGTATAGTACGTATTTTGGAGAGGTCGTACAACACAGAAAAGTACAATCTGTACCACAGAGGAGGTGCACATATTTCAAGGAAGGTTTCACATAAATCAAGGCAAATTTAATGCTAGTAATTCCATACAACAAACCCAGAAACTGTGGCGTGATTTTTACACAATCCATACAACATTAAATGTTTTGACATTCGAGGAGCATAATTTTGGGAATTTTCTGGAGTTTATTTGGCTCATCTTCTGAGCTAATTTTGTGTAATTTTTGTTGTGAATATTTATGTTGTAATAGAAGATTTCTCTGATCTTTGAAAATAATAAAAACCCCTCTTTCACTGGTTTTCCCCTTGTGGGTTTTTCCAGGGTCAATGTTAGACCAAAAAACTTTGTGTCTTTAATTGCTGGGTTAGTGTGTTGTTGATAGAATTATTTATTTCCGAATTTAATGTTGTTAAGAATCCTCATGTTTCATTTTTTAGAATTGTTTATATGTTGAGTATTTGTTGTTATCATAAAACTGGGTTTTTGGGCATTAAACAATGATTAGTCTTAGTGAGACTTGAAACTAAGTGGGGTCTGAAAATTTTACATGGTATCAAAGCTAAGTTGAAGAGGAATGCATAATTAAATCAACCATACAGAGAGTAGGACATAAGTTACTTCACGGGACAAAATTTTAGAATCTGTTATTTCAACCAAGAAGAGTCAATGGCTACAAGTTTAAGAGTTGAGGAAAGACTTGATGGGGTAGTAAATTTTGGTGCTTGGAAGGAGAGAATGATTTTGGTTCTACAAGAAAGTGAGTTATGGAACATTGTTGAGAACTCCACAACAAACCTAGTAACAGTACCTACAGATGCTACAATTTTGGCATCATATACCAATAATAGTTTCAAGGCTAAAAGAATCATCCTTGATGCCATCAAGCACCATTTTATTCCTCATGTGATAGGGAATACAAATTCCTATGAGATGTGGGTGTCCTTGACAAAGTTGTATCAAAGTACAAATGATAATCAGAATATGGTTTTGAGGGAGAAACTAAATAGCATTAGAATGACCAAGGATAAAAATGTGGTCACATATCTTACCAGGATGACACAGGTAAGAGATGAACTTGGTGTTGTTGGGGAGGTCGTTTTTTACAGTGACCTTGTGAGGACAAAATTGAATGGGGTGACCAAACAGTGGGTTTTTTTTGTTGAGGGCATTGTGGTAAGAGAGAAATCTTTGGGATGACTTTGTTCAGGAGGAAACCCGGAGAGGGTATGCAAATGACAATTCATCTATTGGTAATGATGAGGAGAATGTGGATCTTGCTGATAACATAAAGAATAAGTTCAAAAAGGGTCCTAAGGAAGGGAACAATCCAAAGGGTGAAGGAAATAAGGACATGAGAAAATTCAAGTTCTTTTCATGTCACAAGTTTGGGCACTATGCGGGGTAGTGTCCTAATAAGAAGAGGAAACAGATTCCAGCTTTAGCAGAGGTGGAAGAGTTTTCCACCAAGTTCAATAAGGATTTTTCCTTAGTGGTGAGTCTTTCCACTAGAACCACACATTCCAGTGTTTGGTATATTTATAGTGGTTCCTCATGCCATATGAGAGGTGTTTGTGAGAATTTGACAGATCTTACATAGATTGGTGATCTTGAGGTAGTGCTTTGAGATGACTAGGTGGTCAAGGTAGTTGGTAGAGGGACAATATCATTTTAGAGGGAGTCTCAACCTCCCATGTCGTTGAGAGATGTCCTATATGTTCTTGCCTTGAACAAGAACTTGATTTTATTTTCTACTATTGAGGAGAGGGGGTGTGAGGTCTTGCTCCATGATGGATAGGTTCTCCTATTTCCAAAGGGGTCCAGTATCACTTCGGCCAAAGTGGTTGGGACTTGACATGAGAAGTTGTACAAGCTCATGTTTTAGCCATCTAGTGAAATGTATCATACTACCATCAGCAGTGATCTTTGTGATCTACGTCATCGAAGGATGGCCCATTTTTATCATGGAGCTCTGAGGATACTGAGGTAGATTGTGAGTGGAGTACCAAAGTTCATTACAGAGAACCAAAAGTTGTGTAAGGGGTGTGCCTTAGGAAATTACACCAAGACAACTTTTCCAAATAGTAACAACATGTATACTTGATCTGATTCATTATGATGTATGTGTTCCTATGTCTATTGTATCATTGAGTGGTTGTTTGTACTATGTCATATTTATTGACGAATTCTCTCAGAAGTCTTGGATTTTCTTCATGAAGACCAAAGGAAAAGTTTTCAATCGGTTCCAAGAGCTTAAATCTCTTGTGGAGAACCAGAGTGGGAGGAAAAGCAATGTATTGAGGACAGATAATGGGGGTGAGTATAACTCCAAGGAGTTTAATGACTTATGTGAAGGAGAGGGAATCGAGAGGGAGTTGATTGTTCCTTACAACCCATAGCAGAACGGGGTTGCTGAGAGGAAGAATAGGGCCATAGTTGGGGTTGCGAGAGCCATGTTTCATGATCATGGGTTGCCACTCTTTCTTTGGGCCGAGTCATGTTACACTACAGTTTATCTGTAGAATAGGAGTCCACAGAGAGAATTGGGGGATAAGACTCCCGAGGAGGATTTCTCTGGGAAGAAGCTTGAGGTTAGGTACTTTATGATTTTTGGGTGCCTTACATATTCACATGTTCCGTATAAGAAGAGGACAAAGATAGATCCCATGACAGAAAAGGGGATTTTTGTTGAGTATACAGAGACTTCAAAGTCTTTCCACATATACATCCCTTCCTTGAGGAAGATAGTTGTGAGATTTGAGGAGGATAGAGCCTTTAGGAAGTCATGAGGGAAAGAGAAGGGTGAGAATTCATCACCTCAGATTCAACTTATTCCAAAAAATACTTCATTGATACAGAGTTCAAGTCCACTTGTTTCGATGACAACTAGTCCACAGGGCATCGGGCCATAGATGTCAGGATCATAGGTTAGTGATCCTCAGATTTCAAGATCGTATGCTCCATATTCCACTGCATGTTTACAATCTTCAGGTGATGGGGTTGAGCAGGAGAGGTCCCCTCCATGAGACACTACTTTAGAGAGGATGAATCCCAAGTGGCTTCAGGACACTCTGAAGGAGGCACGTGGTTCTGTGGGGAATCCCAGGGAGGTTGTGAGGGAGAGTAAACGTCTTGAGTGATTTTACAAGTATCTTGCGATGGTGAGAAACATCAAAGAGTCTGAGCCTTCCACTTTTGGGGAGGCTATTGGCAGAAAGGTTTGGAGAGATGCCATGATGGAAGAGTACAATTCCATCATAAAGAATAATGTTTGGGAGGTTGTTCCTAGACATGATGGGAAGTCGATGGTGAGTTCTAGGTGGCTCTACAAACTCAAATATGTTGCAGATTGTAGCATTGAGAAGTAGAAATATCTTTTTGTGGCTCAAGTGTTCTCATAGGTTGAGGGAGTTGATTATGATGAGACCTTCGCTTTGGTTTCTAGATATACCTTGATGAGGGAAGTGATCTATATTGCAACATAGATGGGTTGGAAGATCCATCAGATGGATGTGAATACTGCATTTATGAATGGTGTCATACAAGACTAGGTGTACATTGAGAAACCATTAGGATTTGAGGTGCATGGGAGAGAGTCTCATGTGTGCAAACTGAAGAAGGAATTGTATGAGTTGAAACAAACTCCCAGAGCTTGGTATTATAGGATTGATGCCTACTTGCAACAGTTGGGCTTTGAAAAGAGTGAGGTGAATCCAAACCTATACTTGATTATGGTTGGAGAGGATCCTCTCATACTCTTGCTATATGTTGATGATATTTTCATTACAGGGGCTGAGAGACTCATTATTAGCTGCAAGGAGAGACTTTCTTCATAGTTTGATAAGAAATATATTGGATTGATCCATTATTTTTTGGGGTTGGAGGTTTGGCAGGAGCATGGAGACATATTTTTGGGACAAGGGAAGTATGCTTTTGACATTCTAAGGATATTTTGGATGGAGGATGGTAGGGTCGTGTCCACACCCATGATTACCAAGTGGAAAAAGCTCAATTCTTCTGAGTCACATTTGGTTGATCGCACATTATATCGTGAGTTGATCGGTTCGTTGATGTATTTGGTCAACACTAGACTAGAGATTTGTTTTGTTGTCAATGCTCTTAGTCAGTTTATGGTGGAGCCTAGGAGAGTGAATTGGGTGGCAAAAAAACATGTGCTCATGTATCTTTGTGGTACCGTGGATTATGGCCTGGAATATCTGAGAGGGGATGGAGTTCGATTGGTGGGCTATACTTATTTAGATTGGGAAGGATGTGTCAGTGACAGGAAAAGTGCTTCAGGTTGATGTTTCAGATTGGGCTCAAAAGTGATGTCTTGGTTGAGTCAGGATCAGAAGTCAGTAGCTTTGATTTCTGCATAGGTTGAGTATATGGATCCCAGTTAGGCTAGTTGTGAGGCCATTTGGATTCACAAGTTGTTGGTGGGGTTATTTGGTGTGTAGTTGAGACTGATTCATATCTACTGTGACAATCAGAGTTGTATCAAGCTCTCTAATAATCTCGTTTTTCATCACAAGTCTAAGCACAATGAGATTCAATATCACTTCATCCAAGATTATGTTCAGAGAGGAGCAATTGAGCTACAGTATATATCCACAAATGAGTAGGTTGCAGACATACTGATCTAAAAATGAAGAAGACTTGAAAAAACTTGAATAATTATCGCAAGTTAAATGTTATGTGTTTAAAGCAACAGGATCAATTTGCAACACATAAATTAAGGATTACTTATGCAAAATACACATAGACAGCAGCATAAACATTGAACATAAACACATGTGCACAGAAATTGATAAAGGAGTTCACCCCTCTTA